>JBBPMY010000855.1:0-11191 GCA_038090615.1 Phylloporus gajari
GCACAACAACTTCCAACGAAGTTCCAACAAGCTGAAAACGAGGTTCAGCAATTCCGGACGTGCGTATCCCCACATCCTGTCTGCTACCCCCACTCACTCCCTATCCAGTATCAACGAGGCGTTGATGTCTGGCACCGCCGAGCAGAGACACACTGCTGCTGCAGTTGCTGCAGTATCACAGCAATCACAGTCATCTTTCTGATTGTTGACTTCACGTTCACGAACCTCGGCCGCGCCATAAGGCGGCCGCTACCTCCCTCCGTCCAGACCCCATTCCAGTTTGAGCAGAGACGTCGCGACGAGATTCGCGATGGCTACCGCAGGCTCAGTGATGCCCTCCCTGTGCGCAGGCACCAGAGGGCGTCAGCAAATCCCAAATACGTCAGAACGTACCCATGACCGGCCAGAACGACCGCTCATCAGTATGCACCAAACGGACCCCCAAGCCGAGCAGACCCCTCAGCCGAGCGGACTGCATCAAACGGTGAAGCGGGACGCTGCAACCTTTGCAGCTACGACGAGGGGCATCTCTTTTTTTCATTGGGCGGGTCGCTTTCTCGGAGTAGTACTTTATTGACTTTGTACCTAACTAGCTAATTTCACTAATGTTATGCTTTTTTGTTCTCTCATAAGTCACACGAGTTCATTAAGATGGCGAGCAGAATGAGATGACATCTCATGGGTTGTCTAACGGGTCTTTTCGGCTTTGCCATCTTTGCCGAATCGCTTAGCACGCAAGTCAATTTAAGCCACAAATAAGCCAAAATAAGATTGATGTAAATTTACTGATGCATCTGCAATGAAGCCGGAGAATTTATTGATCCAGTCACACCCCCGCCTCCACCCCCTGTACGATCTAGTCACGACTGGATGCCATATCGCAACCAACTTGAGTTCGAGACCACACGGCTTCTCTTCACGGAAGAAGAAATGTCGGCCAAGAAAATTGACACTTTCCTCCATCTTTGGGGGGTTTCCTTAGCTGTTCATGGCAACGCGCCTCCGTTCGCCGACCATCACAACTTATATCATACCATCGACGCTACGCCACTTGGTGATGTCCCATGGAGTAGCCACTCAATCAGCTATGTGGGCGACAGACACGGCGATGCTTCGTGGATGGATGCAGAATACGAATTCCATTTTCGGGACCCACGTCAGCTCATTCAAAACATACTCAAGAACCCGGATTTCAAGGATGAAATCGATTATGCCCATATCACGAGTGGGAGGAGCGTCCTAATGGAACGTACAATTGCCGGTGGCACGATCTGATGTCAGCGGATTGGGCCTGGGATCAAGCAGTATGTACAACTAATACTCATTTCGTTTTGCTTGCTGATACATATTCAGGATATAATTGCTCAAGACCCTGTGACGCTTGGCTCAATGTTTGTCCCAATAATCCTTGGCAGTGACAAGACGACGGTGTCTGTCGCTACCGGACAAAACGACTATTACCCCTTGTACCTATCTATCAGGAATGTTCGTAACAGTGTCCGTCGTAGCCATCGCAATGCGGTCGTACTCGTTGGTTTTCTCGCCATAGCTAAGAGTGAGTTAGATGGCCTATCCGTGCAATACTCATACTAATACCCCTACAGCAACCAAAAAGCACGCTAATGATGCGCGTTTCCGCACCTTCAAGAAACAACTTTTCCATTCTTCTTTATCTAAAATTCTCGAGATGCTTAAACCGGGGATGACAGTCCCTGAAATCACAATGTGTGCGGACAGCCACTACAGAAAAATTGTATACAGATTAGGGCCGTACATCGCTGACTATGAAGAGCAGGTGGTCTTAGTGGGAATTGTGCAGAACTGGTGTGGACGGTATGTGGTAGCTTTCTATGTACGGTATACTGTCTAACCATTTCCTGTCATTTCAACCCAGGTGTCTAGCATTTCCTTGGGATCTCGATGGCAAATATGGAACTCGTTCACGAGAACTACTTGAAACATTGACCGAAGAATTTGACTCTGGGATACTGTGGGATGAATGGGGAGTAGTTGCGGATGTAGTGGTTCATATTTCTGTCTATCTTAAATTTGTTCAACCTTATTAACATGTTCCCTAGCTTTTCACGAGCAATTTCCCCCGTTCAGATATCCATATGTTACTCGCTCCTGATCTGCTCCATCAACTCATCAAGGGGGCTTTCAAGGACCATCTCGTCGAGTGGGTTTGTGTTTACCTTGAAGAAGCTTATGGTTCCGTTCGTGTGAAGGAAATTCTTGACGATATTGACAAAAGGTAACATAACAACGTTACTGGATCTATAGCACCCCGCAAATTACGATATATGACAGGATTGCTGCTGCCCCACCATTTTCTGGTCTTCGCCGCTTTGCAGAAGGGCGAGGCTTCTCACAGTGGACTGGCAATGATTCAAAAGCACTTATGAAGGTCTACATCAACGCTATCGAGGGCTACGTTCCAGATGATATGGTCTGTACATTCTCGGCATTCCTGGAATTTTGTTATATTGCTCGCCACGACATCATCACAGAAGACACGCTTGAGGACCTCGAAGATGCTCTCAGACACTTTCATGAGTATCGTGAGATCTTTATCTCAACAAATGTCAGGTCAAATTTTGCGCTCCCTCAACAACACGCAATGTCACATTATCCAGAACTAATCCGTCTCTTTGGTGCTCCAAACGGGCTTTGTTCCTCGATCACTGAGTCGAAGCATATCCAGGCCGTTAAGAGGCTGTATCGGCGTTCGAACAAGTTCAACGCATTGAAACAAATGTTACTTACAAACCAGAGGACGGACAAACTAGCCGCGTTGCTGGTTGATTTTACTGCTCGTGGAATGCTCCTAGAACCTTCTGCACTATCTCATCTTCGATATTTTGGTAAGTTGATTTTACTTTAATGGGTCATTGTTTTAATCATACATCATGACAGAAAGTCAACGTGACGGTGATCTGGATAACAATGAAGCCACACATAGTGGCCGTGGTTCCGCCGCTGGTGGTGTACGAACCGTTAATCTAAACAACGTCAATCAGCAGGCTGACTGTACCGTCAGTGCTGATGAGGACGAGGGTAATGAAGAAGATACCGTGGACGAAGAACAAGTACTGTGTGATATTCGGCTAGCCAGTACTGTCTGTGAGTGCACCTTCCCATTGACCAAATCTATTCTAAAACGCTGTCAAGAACACCATCATGCTCGAACAGTTCCAGACCCACCCTTGGCAGCACTTTTTTCAAACTCCGCAGGTCCTACAGACCGTTTAGCGCCTACATGGAAAAGGGGTCTCTAAGAGCCCACCGCCTCCCCAGCTCACCACCGCCATCCAAAACAGGCCGCTGAGGCTCACTCAAGTCTTTTCGAGCCTCGCAAGGATATCCAGTGGTCGTCCTGTGAGGTTCCACAAGGACCACCCGCGAGCCTCAAGTGAGCCTCGCCCTCACCTCGCCTTGCCTAATGCGGACGCGCATGCACATCACCCGACGATGACGGCAATGATGACGGCACAGTGTTCGCGATAGCGCGAACGTGCGTCGTCGTTGTCGTGGCCGTCGCTGCTTCGCCTTCGCCGTCATGGCCGCCGCCACGCCTTGCTCACCTGCTCTAACTGCCTCTGCCACCTGCCCCCCGCCACTGGCATCACCTTGCCGCCTCGTCTCCCGACTACAACAACGACAGTGTGATGCTAAGGTTGTTGCATCGGTCGTTGTCATTGCCGTCACCCTCTTTCCCCACCCACCTCACTGTCACCCCCTCGCCGCCTCGTCTCATGTGACGATGCCAACGACGGCATGATAACCACGATGCCGTGGTCATCATGTTGTTGCTGTCGTTGTCACCGTTGCCTCGCCCCGACCACCCCGACCACCCTGGCAACAGCATGCACCACATACGCGCATTCGTGCGCGCCTCATCCGACAAAGACGGCAATGACGATGATACAATGTTCGCAATAGCGCGAACGTGTGTCGTCGTCGCCGTCGTCACCGCTTCACCCTCGTGACCACCCAGTCATCACCTCGCCATCGTGGCCGCCGCTGCCACCTCACCTTGCCCGCCGCCCCGCCTGCCTCTGCTGCCTGCCACCCACCTCGCTGTCACTGCCTCACCGCCTTGATGACGACAACGACGTGATAACCACGATGTCATGGTCGTCGTCATTGCCCTTGCCTTCTTCCCTTGCCTCCACAACCACCCACCTTGCCTCGTTCTACTCAACGATGACAACGATGCGGCGATGACCGCGATGTTGAGGTCATCACGTCGTCGTCACTTCCATAGCCGCCACATTGCCCTCCCGCCCTCACCGCTTGCCACCTAGCCTACCGCATGCCCCCTCGCCCTCGCCTCTCACCTGCATTACCTGGATGTGACGACGATGACGACAGCGTGACCTCTGCATTGTCCCCATGATCATTATTGCCAACCACGGTGTTTCCCCCTCCCAGCCCCCCACCTCACCTCACCTCGCCCGGCCGCCTCGTTTTGCATGGCGACCACACGTCGCAGTCGCAGTTGCCGCCACCGCCGCCGCTCTCGCTTCGCCCTCCTTTCTCATCCTGGCCGCCCTTGCCACTCGCCCGCATCGCCTTCGCCCTGCATCGTCCCCGCATCTTTCCTAACGACATTGATGATGTGCAACATTGTAGCTGCCACATTGTCGTCGTGCGACCACTTCGCCCCGCCCCATCCTTACTCTTGAGCACAATGCCCGCACCCGCCGCCCACTGGCCATTCCGTATTAGGAAATACGATGCGCCAACAATGACAAATGTCTAAATTGGTAATGTCTCTAACAATATGTTTTTTGTCTCTTTCCAGTGCACCTCTATCGTACATGGTATTCTCTGTATGTGTATTTATGATGTAGCATACTGTAGTACCATATCAAAGTGCTGTATATGAGGAATGAAGCATTCCAGAGTGTGATAATGCAGATATGTTGGAAAAAGAAAAACATAACCGCTTTTTTGGCACATTTGAATTATACCTCTGTATAATATATCCCCTGGGAGGTTTCATACATATCTACAACATATCAACAGTACAGATCGCCTGGATCAAAGCTAGTGATGTTGTGTCACATTCTCCTCCTGACTCTTGTTTGACTTCCACAGGTCGCACCAGTGATCCTATGAGCCCAGAATGATGTATTCATTCTTGAATAGCATGTATCTATGTATCCTACTATATGTATTACAGGCCATAATGACTTAGACACTGTCTAGGGCGCATTTTTCACATTTGTGTAATGAATATATTCGAAGGGGTATAAAGGTTACCTCATCAGGGCAATGGTGTCCCGCCATTTGTCCTATCTAACTCCAGTCATCCTCAATATATTGTATTTTCTGGACAATAGTTGAGGGTGTGAGGAGCAATTAAACATATGAGATGCGTGGGAAAATATTCAGAAACTTAGGAGACTTTCAAAACAAAACAAAAAGTCGACATTGTGGCTTCCACAACGTCTCAATGGCAACTCTGAATAGTAGAATGTATGTTTAATGTTTCATAGAACCTGTTTACTTTGTGTTCCTAGCCCATTTATTAACAAAACCTCCAGTTTGCAGAAAATGTGTCTTGAGTGTCGTCTGTACTGTACACATGCATTCAGTTGAAAGTAGCTTCGTTGAATACATGTTCGTGTTTCCGACATCTTGGGAATAGAAATGGGCTAGGCACATGATATATACAGGTTCTATGGAACATTAAACATACATTCTACTATTCAGAGTTGCCATTGAGACGTTGTGGAAGCCACAATGTCGACTTTTTGTTTTGTTTTGAAAGTCTCCTAAGTTTCTGAATATTTTCCCACGCATCTCATATGTTTAATTGCTCCTCACACCCTCAACTATTGTCCAGAAAATACAATATATTGAGGATGACTGGAGTTAGATAGGACAAATGGCGGGACACCATTGCCCTGATGAGGTAACCTTTATACCCCTTCGAATATATTCATTACACAAATGTGAAAAATGCGCCCTAGACAGTGTCTAAGTCATTATGGCCTGTAATACATATAGTAGGATACATAGATACATGCTATTCAAGAATGAATACATCATTCTGGGCTCATAGGATCACTGGTGCGACCTGTGGAAGTCAAACAAGAGTCAGGAGGAGAATGTGACACAACATCACTAGCTTTGATCCAGGCGATCTGTACTGTTGATATGTTGTAGATATGTATGAAACCTCCCAGGGGATATATTATACAGAGGTATAATTCAAATGTGCCAAAAAAGCGGTTATGTTTTTCTTTTTCCAACATATCTGCATTATCACACTCTGGAATGCTTCATTCCTCATATACAGCACTTTGATATGGTACTACAGTATGCTACATCATAAATACACATACAGAGAATACCATGTACGATAGAGGTGCACTGGAAAGAGACAAAAAACATATTGTTAGAGACATTACCAATTTAGACATTTGTCATTGTTGGCGCATCGTATTTCCTAATACGGAATGGCCAGTGGGCGGCGGGTGCGGGCATTGTGCTCAAGAGTAAGGATGGGGCGGGGCGAAGTGGTCGCACGACGACAATGTGGCAGCTACAATGTTGCACATCATCAATGTCGTTAGGAAAGATGCGGGGACGATGCAGGGCGAAGGCGATGCGGGCGAGTGGCAAGGGCGGCCAGGATGAGAAAGGAGGGCGAAGCGAGAGCGGCGGCGGTGGCGGCAACTGCGACTGCGACGTGTGGTCGCCATGCAAAACGAGGCGGCCGGGCGAGGTGAGGTGAGGTGGGGGGCTGGGAGGGGGAAACACCGTGGTTGGCAATAATGATCATGGGGACAATGCAGAGGTCACGCTGTCGTCATCGTCGTCACATCCAGGTAATGCAGGTGAGAGGCGAGGGCGAGGGGGCATGCGGTAGGCTAGGTGGCAAGCGGTGAGGGCGGGAGGGCAATGTGGCGGCTATGGAAGTGACGACGACGTGATGACCTCAACATCGCGGTCATCGCCGCATCGTTGTCATCGTTGAGTAGAACGAGGCAAGGTGGGTGGTTGTGGAGGCAAGGGAAGAAGGCAAGGGCAATGACGACGACCATGACATCGTGGTTATCACGTCGTTGTCGTCATCAAGGCGGTGAGGCAGTGACAGCGAGGTGGGTGGCAGGCAGCAGAGGCAGGCGGGGCGGCGGGCAAGGTGAGGTGGCAGCGGCGGCCACGATGGCGAGGTGATGACTGGGTGGTCACGAGGGTGAAGCGGTGACGACGGCGACGACGACACACGTTCGCGCTATTGCGAACATTGTATCATCGTCATTGCCGTCTTTGTCGGATGAGGCGCGCACGAATGCGCGTATGTGGTGCATGCTGTTGCCAGGGTGGTCGGGGTGGTCGGGGCGAGGCAACGGTGACAACGACAGCAACAACATGATGACCACGGCATCGTGGTTATCATGCCGTCGTTGGCATCGTCACATGAGACGAGGCGGCGAGGGGGTGACAGTGAGGTGGGTGGGGAAAGAGGGTGACGGCAATGACAACGACCGATGCAACAACCTTAGCATCACACTGTCGTTGTTGTAGTCGGGAGACGAGGCGGCAAGGTGATGCCAGTGGCGGGGGGCAGGTGGCAGAGGCAGTTAGAGCAGGTGAGCAAGGCGTGGCGGCGGCCATGACGGCGAAGGCGAAGCAGCGACGGCCACGACAACGACGACGCACGTTCGCGCTATCGCGAACACTGTGCCGTCATCATTGCCGTCATCGTCGGGTGATGTGCATGCGCGTCCGCATTAGGCAAGGCGAGGTGAGGGCGAGGCTCACTTGAGGCTCGCGGGTGGTCCTTGTGGAACCTCACAGGACGACCACTGGATATCCTTGCGAGGCTCGAAAAGACTTGAGTGAGCCTCAGCGGCCTGTTTTGGATGGCGGTGGTGAGCTGGGGAGGCGGTGGGCTCTTAGAGACCCCTTTTCCATGTAGGCGCTAAACGGTCTGTAGGACCTGCGGAGTTTGAAAAAAGTGCTGCCAAGGGTGGGTCTGGAACTGTTCGAGCATGATGGTGTTCTTGACAGCGTTTTAGAATAGATTTGGTCAATGGGAAGGTGCACTCACAGACAGTACTGGCTAGCCGAATATCACACAGTACTTGTTCTTCGTCCACGGTATCTTCTTCATTACCCTCGTCCTCATCAGCACTGACGGTACAGTCAGCCTGCTGATTGACGTTGTTTAGATTAACGGTTCGTACACCACCAGCGGCGGAACCACGGCCACTATGTGTGGCTTCATTGTTATCCAGATCACCGTCACGTTGACTTTCTGTCATGATGTATGATTAAAACAATGACCCATTAAAGTAAAATCAACTTACCAAAATATCGAAGATGAGATAGTGCAGAAGGTTCTAGGAGCATTCCACGAGCAGTAAAATCAACCAGCAACGCGGCTAGTTTGTCCGTCCTCTGGTTTGTAAGTAACATTTGTTTCAATGCGTTGAACTTGTTCGAACGCCGATACAGCCTCTTAACGGCCTGGATATGCTTCGACTCAGTGATCGAGGAACAAAGCCCGTTTGGAGCACCAAAGAGACGGATTAGTTCTGGATAATGTGACATTGCGTGTTGTTGAGGGAGCGCAAAATTTGACCTGACATTTGTTGAGATAAAGATCTCACGATACTCATGAAAGTGTCTGAGAGCATCTTCGAGGTCCTCAAGCGTGTCTTCTGTGATGATGTCGTGGCGAGCAATATAACAAAATTCCAGGAATGCCGAGAATGTACAGACCATATCATCTGGAACGTAGCCCTCGATAGCGTTGATGTAGACCTTCATAAGTGCTTTTGAATCATTGCCAGTCCACTGTGAGAAGCCTCGCCCTTCTGCAAAGCGGCGAAGACCAGAAAATGGTGGGGCAGCAGCAATCCTGTCATATATCGTAATTTGCGGGGTGCTATAGATCCAGTAACGTTGTTATGTTACCTTTTGTCAATATCGTCAAGAATTTCCTTCACACGAACGGAACCATAAGCTTCTTCAAGGTAAACACAAACCCACTCGACGAGATGGTCCTTGAAAGCCCCCTTGATGAGTTGATGGAGCAGATCAGGAGCGAGTAACATATGGATATCTGAACGGGGGAAATTGCTCGTGAAAAGCTAGGGAACATGTTAATAAGGTTGAACAAATTTAAGATAGACAGAAATATGAACCACTACATCCGCAACTACTCCCCATTCATCCCACAGTATCCCAGAGTCAAATTCTTCGGTCAATGTTTCAAGTAGTTCTCGTGAACGAGTTCCATATTTGCCATCGAGATCCCAAGGAAATGCTAGACACCTGGGTTGAAATGACAGGAAATGGTTAGACAGTATACCGTACATAGAAAGCTACCACATACCGTCCACACCAGTTCTGCACAATTCCCACTAAGACCACCTGCTCTTCATAGTCAGCGATGTACGGCCCTAATCTGTATACAATTTTTCTGTAGTGGCTGTCCGCACACATTGTGATTTCAGGGACTGTCATCCCCGGTTTAAGCATCTCGAGAATTTTAGATAAAGAAGAATGGAAAAGTTGTTTCTTGAAGGTGCGGAAACGCGCATCATTAGCGTGCTTTTTGGTTGCTGTAGGGGTATTAGTATGAGTATTGCACGGATAGGCCATCTAACTCACTCTTAGCTATGGCGAGAAAACCAACGAGTACGACCGCATTGCGATGGCTACGACGGACACTGTTACGAACATTCCTGATAGATAGGTACAAGGGGTAATAGTCGTTTTGTCCGGTAGCGACAGACACCGTCGTCTTGTCACTGCCAAGGATTATTGGGACAAACATTGAGCCAAGCGTCACAGGGTCTTGAGCAATTATATCCTGAATATGTATCAGCAAGCAAAACGAAATGAGTATTAGTTGTACATACTGCTTGATCCCAGGCCCAATCCGCTGACATCAGATCGTGCCACCGGCAATTGTACGTTCCATTAGGACGCTCCTCCCACTCGTGATATGGGCATAATCGATTTCATCCTTGAAATCCGGGTTCTTGAGTATGTTTTGAATGAGCTGACGTGGGTCCCGAAAATGGAATTCGTATTCTGCATCCATCCACGAAGCATCGCCGTGTCTGTCGCCCACATAGCTGATTGAGTGGCTACTCCATGGGACATCACCAAGTGGCGTAGCGTCGATGGTATGATATAAGTTGTGATGGTCGGCGAACGGAGGCGCGTTGCCATGAACAGCTAAGGAAACCCCCCAAAGATGGAGGAAAGTGTCAATTTTCTTGGCCGACATTTCTTCTTCCGTGAAGAGAAGCCGTGTGGTCTCGAACTCAAGTTGGTTGCGATATGGCATCCAGTCGTGACTAGATCGTACAGGGGGTGGAGGCGGGGGTGTGACTGGATCAATAAATTCTCCGGCTTCATTGCAGATGCATCAGTAAATTTACATCAATCTTATTTTGGCTTATTTGTGGCTTAAATTGACTTGCGTGCTAAGCGATTCGGCAAAGATGGCAAAGCCGAAAAGACCCGTTAGACAACCCATGAGATGTCATCTCATTCTGCTCGCCATCTTAATGAACTCGTGTGACTTATGAGAGAACAAAAAAGCATAACATTAGTGAAATTAGCTAGTTAGGTACAAAGTCAATAAAGTACTACTCCGAGAAAGCGACCCGCCCAATGAAAAAAAGAGATGCCCCTCGTCGTAGCTGCAAAGGTTGCAGCGTCCCGCTTCACCGTTTGATGCAGTCCGCTCGGCTGAGGGGTCTGCTCGGCTTGGGGGTCCGTTTGGTGCATACTGATGAGCGGTCGTTCTGGCCGGTCATGGGTACGTTCTGACGTATTTGGGATTTGCTGACGCCCTCTGGTGCCTGCGCACAGGGAGGGCATCACTGAGCCTGCGGTAGCCATCGCGAATCTCGTCGCGACGTCTCTGCTCAAACTGGAATGGGGTCTGGACGGAGGGAGGTAGCGGCCGCCTTATGGCGCGGCCGAGGTTCGTGAACGTGAAGTCAACAATCAGAAAGATGACTGTGATTGCTGTGATACTGCAGCAACTGCAGCAGCAGTGTGTCTCTGCTCGGCGGTGCCAGACATCAACGCCTCGTTGATACTGGATAGGGAGTGAGTGGGGGTAGCAGACAGGATGTGGGGATACGCACGTCCGGAATTGCTGAACCTCGTTTTCAGCTTGTTGGAACTTCGTTGGAAGTTGTTGTGC
>JBBPMY010000856.1:0-11189 GCA_038090615.1 Phylloporus gajari
GTGACCCTATCTGGTGACGAGTTGCTAATGTTGGGGCTAGCATGGCCACGGATAGAAGAACTCTTCGTCAACAGGAATTGGGGCTGGAATAGGTTAGGGGTCATGCCACATGCACTCGCGATGCTTCTGGAGGCGTGTCCATCTCTGACTTCGATCGCACTCGCCATCAACACGCAAGGGTATACCCAAATTCCAGCTAGACGACTCTTTCGGGAACCTATTAGTTTACCATCCTTCAAACGTCCATTCCGACTCAACGTCCTTGATTCTGTCATCGAAAGAAAATCAATGGATGCTATGGCTGTATTTTTGGCTACCATCCTGCCCCACTTTGGTTTTATTCTCACTGCTTGGGAAACATGGCCTGTATTGGGTGTCGGCGGCGTGGATGAATACCGTAAGCGTTGGGGAATTGTGCATAGACATGCCGACGAGATTATCAAAGAACGGTGGATGAACACTCTTTGCGGACTCTTGTTCCCATCCTAGGTTTAACCATTTGGTTCGAAACACCTTTATTTCCTTATGATGTACGCGACGTATTTTCAATGTATTTGTATTTGTATTGAACGAGTCCTGGCCACTGAGTGTTGCAGACCTGTGTCTTGGACCTCAGAGGGCGTAGGTGGGTGCGAATAAAATGAGATGCTAAGATGCTGAGCCAGCGAGTTTGGAAATGGCGAGACAGCGGAGGAAAATGACTGCCACCCTCATGCAATGCTTCCTGCGAACTATACTGCTGTAACTGGAGGTCATCTGCATCCACCAGCCGAGAGCATCCATCAGATGTGCATCACGCCCGTCCAATGGTGCTCTATATATGTGTCAACACATACTACGCAGAGGAGCGGCGGGTCCCTTCGAGTGCAAAAGCGAGCATTTGGATCGTCACACCTACTAATTGGTTTAGGTGGAGCCCCTCTTCTAAGATAAACCACAGGCTCGCGCAACAGATCTACTCGAGGCCAATCTGAGGACAAAACACGTTTTCGTGAGATCGCGATCAAGCGATGGTCATAATTCATGTACACTTCAGCTAACCACTTGCTCGTTTTATTGTCCGCTTCAATGGCAACGGTGAATTGTTTGTACCCCGGAGAACGGTCACTGGTCACGGGTGACAACTTCAAGGCGCCAATATTGTACAACTACGCTGATCTTGGTCCACCGAGAGCACCGTCTACCATCCTCATTGATTTGAAACCTTCCAAGGATGCATCGCGTGCTCCGAGTTCCAGAGGTTCTTCTGAAAATCTTTTGCCAACTCCTTCCTTCGGGTCCGATCAGCAAGGAGGCTCGTGAAGACGTCAACTGTGACCTGGTTGCTCTGGCTAGAACATGTCGCGCATTCAAGGAACCAGCACTGGATATGCTCTGGTCAGAGCTGAATGACCCAAGCCCCATAATACGTTGTCTTCCGGAAATATCTCAAACATATCAGATTCCAGCTATATGTCGAATAAAACCTCGTGAGAGGGTGAGATGATCTCAAGTTTTCGTCACAATTCAAGTTGACATATCTATTGTTGTTCCCTTTCTGTACAGCTTATCAAGGGCTACACATTTACCAGACCACTCGAACGAACTGAGTGGAATATTCTCCGCAATTACACACGTCGCGTTCGGTGCTTACGCAGTCTCGACGGCCCGGAAATCAACTGGGAATTTGTTACTAGAACATTTGCGGCTCTTACTCCTGCAGAACCACTTTTCCCAAATCTCCGGTCTCTCCATTGTATGCTCATGGAGGACAAC
This sequence comes from Phylloporus gajari, assembly GCA_038090615.1. Taxonomy (NCBI): domain Eukaryota; kingdom Fungi; phylum Basidiomycota; class Agaricomycetes; order Boletales; family Boletaceae; genus Phylloporus; species Phylloporus gajari. Next base: position 1,756 of record JBBPMY010000856.1, read on the forward strand.
ATTCCTTTGTTTCAACTGCATTTTCCTTCTCTAATTCTACTTGATTTCCATTTCTCCATGGTTCCACTCATAATTCTGGAGCCTCTAAAGCCACTCGTCAACTTGGCATCCCCAAGTATCAAGAGACTTGGTATCTTCTGTGAGAATTGGGTTTCTACGCATGAACGCAAGTATATGGGGATTCTCTCGGATGATATCCGCAGGCGGTCAAACCTTCAGTCAGTCACTTGTCCACAAATCCCCTTGGACTTGGACACTCTCGTGTACCTATCCCGCGTGCCTTCATTGGCTCAGTTCACGTTTGCACTGAGTGACACTCTTCTGGATTCAAGTGCCCCTTCCTATTCCCTTTTTTTCCCAGCCTTGAAGGAGATCAAGCTGCATGCCACATCGTTGGCGCTAATTTCAAGGTTTCTCTCTTGGACCCGACTGCCCGCTATCACAAATTTTAGTGTCATCATTGACATGTGCCCTTCCAAGCAGGATCTCGTCTCATTCATGGCTTGTATTCAAGATGTTGGCATGGGCCAGACAATCCAGAAATTCATTTTGAATCAAGTGCACATACGTCCGGAGCTTGTTAGGTCTCGTAACTTGCTTGTGCCACAGCTTGACTCGGACGATCTGCGGTCATGCGTGGCATTCCCTCGTCTCATCCACGTGAACCTCGATCTCGAGTGGGATGTGATCCTATCTGGCGACGAGTTGCTAATGTTGGGGTTAGCATGGCCGCAGATAGAAGAACTCCTCATCAACACGAATTGGGGCTGGAACAGGTTAGGGATCACGCCAAACGAGCTCGCGGTGCTTCTAGAGGCATGCCCATCTCTGACTTCAGTTGCACTTGCTATCAACACACGTGGGTATACCCAGATGCCAGCTGAACATTTTCGAGGACCCATCAGTGCATCATCCTTCGAACGTACATTCCGACTCAACGTCCTTGATTCTGACATTGAAAGAAGATCAATGGGTGCTATGGTCGCTCTTTTTGCCAGCATCGTGCCTCACTTTGATTTCATTCTCACCGCTCGGGAAACATGGCCAGATTTGCATGACAATGACGTGATTGTGTACCGTGAACGTTGGAAAACTGTGCATAGTCAGGCAAACGAGACTATCAAGAAACGGTGGTCGAATGCTCTTTGCAGATTCTTGTTCCCGTCCTAGGTCTAGTTCATTCAAACATTTGATTTGAACTTCCCTGTAATGTACATGTCATATTTTCAATGTATTTGTAAGGATTGATCACCCGCAAAGGCCAAAGTCCTGGCCGGGGCTGGAGGGGGGCGGCCCGTCCTTTGTTCTCCAACCAGATATTAAGTGCTTATTGTGTGTTGTACGATTAAACACTTACCAAAGAGTTGACCGAGCATTGCAGACTTTAGAGAGGGGGTAGTGGGTAGGTGCGAACGAAATGAAAGGATAAGGCGCTAAGCCAGCGGGCTTGGAAGTGGCGAGGAAGTGGAGGAAAATGACTGACATCACGTCGCTCAGCCCTGAGCATCTATTAGATGTGCGTGACGCACATCCAATACTGAGCGTACTATCATGTTGACACGTGCTACAGAGGTAGGGTAGGGCCCTTTGAGTGCGAAAGTGAGTGCCTGCGCCCTCGTCACATCTATGTGGTAGTTTCCAGCTCTCGAAATTTCATCAAGGAACTATTGTCACCCTGATCGTTTCTCATCCAAGGCCACTTAGTGAATCACCTACCGGTCTCGAACTCTATGCAGAGGAGCCAGGCTACACTGAGGGCGTAACCCGGGGTATATGGGACAGTGCTCAGGAGAATACGTGGGGATCTTCAGGTGGTGCTCGTTCTACGGGCAGTGTGAGATAGAAGGGAGATGTAGTACAATACAAAGAGGTTGGTCTGTTGTACTATGAAAGGGCACTCGAATCGGGAAGGCGGGCCTAGGAAGTCCAGTCATGCAAACTGCAGCATGGAAATGGCAGAACTCGATCTGATGGGTGGGGTGGAAGGCCTGACCTTTGGAGTGCGTGCGAAGTCCCGAATGCGTTGAGGAATCCGTCAGGGGAATGACGAACCGGACCTATGGCATGAAAGGGACCACTTACGTGCTAGAACATAAGGGCGATTGGGATGGTGGGTGAGGCGAGAGAAGAGACGATTGTGAGAGACGCAGTACTTGAAGGGGAAGAAAGAAGGGCGCAAGAGCCAGCCCGATGCTTAAATATGCTGTCCGGGCAGTGGGGCTGTTGTGCCAAAGTCGAACTCGGAGTTCTCGGACACGACCGGCACAAAGGCCAAGTCCCACGCTCGTCACATGCGGGGCGCGTTCCTTGCTTAGGACGATCATGTTCATGACCCCCTCTACCTCGACAGTCTGGTAATCCGTGTCACCATCCCCCCACTGAGCAGGGGAACTTGTTGAATGAAAGGAACGAAAGGCATTGATCTAAGGGTACCAAGTGAGTTGTGGGTTACCGTGGAATATGCCGCGGTCCAGATAACCTAGACGTTATTGGATTTCGTGACCCTGATACACTAGTGCTTGACTTGGATGATTTGCAATTGTGTATGGTGTTCACCCGTCTTAGTCGCATGAACGTCAATCTTGAGTGGGGTGTAAACCTGTCCGACGACGAGCTGCTCATGTTGGGGCCTCAGCTAGAAGAACTCCTCATCAACACGAGTTGGGGCTGGAACAGGCCGGGGATCACACCAAACGGACTCGCAGTGCTACTAGAGACACGTCCGTCTTTGTCTTCTATTGCACTTGCTATTGACACGCAAGGGTGTACCGACATGCCAGCTAGGCGATGTTGGGAACCCCTCAGTCGGTCATCCCTCAAACGTCCATTTTGACTCAATGTCCTTGATTCCGTCATCGAGAGGGGATCAATGGATGCTATGGCAGCTTTTTTCGCTAGCATCGTGCCTTGCTTTGACTTTATTCTCACTTCCTGAGGAACATGGCCTGGGTTGTATGACGAAGACGTGTATGATCACCTCGAACGTTGGGGAGATGTGCAAAGTCAGACCAACAAGGTTATCAAAAGGCGGTGGCCGAATTTTTTGACTTGAGTACTTTTCCCAATTAGTTTATTCGAGCTCGTTTCGTTCGCCCTTCTTTTTTTTGTAACTTCAATACTTATCAGTTGGTTGAATGGCTGGTTCACGACATAAAAAGTATGAAAGTGAACTTGGCCCAGGTCGGGTTCTTGAGTATCCAGCCCGATACATCGTCAGGGAGAGCAGGCAGTTGCGAAGGCGGAATGGGCACCGAGAAGGCTCCTGAGCGCTTTTAGTCTTTGAATTCTTATGCGCAGTACAGCTCGCGCTGACGAGGATAGGGCACGCATTTATCCTCATCATCGTATTCCCGCTCATCCTGACTCTTGTTTGTGCACCAACAATACGTACGCTTTCATACGTCTGCGGAATGACAAGATGGTGTGATCAGACTATACAGCCATGTCCACCGAAATGATCATCGGCAGACTTCAATATAGTTGCGGGTGTACCAGTATGCTGTCTCACAAATGGAGACCTGACCGTTTTTCATCCAAGGCTAGCACTTAGCGAATCAGCTACCGGTCTTGAGCTTGAACCCTAACCCGGAGTGTAGTCTGGCATGAAATGCAGACTCAGGAGCTTGGCCACGCTGAGGGCGTAATCCAAGAGGGGGGTATACGGGACACTTGAGAGAATACGTGGGGAGGTTCATTAGCTCCCCTATAGTACCTAGAGAGTACCGGCCCACTGCGACGTGATCGTGTTGATGTGTGCATCGGACTATACCAGTCAACAGCCGGCTCAATTATCAAGATATATTGAAAAAAAAAAACATACATTCTCCTGACACTACCAAAGGAAGCCAACGGTGTTAAGGGTATTGAACTGTTCGTCTGTCAAGCAGTCTGCCCAAGTCGGAACCGTGTGGTAATTGTTAGCGAAGGGTATTGGTCCAAGAGAAGTGAGTCGCATAGGATCATTGTTGAGTATGTCCATTGCCGCGGTCTTTCAAATATAAATCAATCTGTCTTGTCACGGACCACCATATTTCCCATTGAACACTCTCGTTTACTTTACACCTTCGAGGATGCATCGCGTGCTCCGGATCTCAGAGGTCCTCCTGAATATCTTTTGCCACCTTGCCCCTTCTGGCCCCGGCAAGGATGAAGGGATCGATCGTGATCTGGCCGCTCTGGCTAGAACATGTCGCGCATTCAAGGAACCAGCACTTGACGTACTCTGGTCAGAGTTGAATGACCCAAGCCCTGTGATACGATGTCTTCCAGTCGCATCTCAAAAAAATGTGAGATAATATCAAAATTTCACCACATTTCATGTTAGAACTGAACACCCATTGTTCTCCTGTACCAGCAGCGGCGCCAAATTGCTAGAAAAACTGCCCCTCCCCCCTCTGCACGACATAGTAGTAACATAGCCTGCTACACATCTGCCCGACCACTCGAACGAACTGAGTGGGATATTATCTGCAGTTATGCACGTCGTGTTTGGTCCTTACACGACTTCAAAGGGGGACTTGACTGGGAATTTATTGCCAAAACCTATATGGATCTTACTCCTGCAGAACCGCTCTTCTCAAATCTCCGATCTTTGTGTTGCAAGCTCACGAAGGAAAGGGTTCCATTGTTTCAACTGCCTTTCCCTTCCTTAATCGATATTCATTTCAACCTGGACGGGGACCCATCCATAATCAAATACTCTCTACAGTCTCTTGTCAAAACATCGCCGAACGTCAAGAGACTTGAAATTTTCTGTGAAGATTGGATTCCTGAGGACGATGAGGATGACGCCGAGTACAGGGAGATAATCTTGGACTGTATCCACCGCTGGTCAAATCTTCAGTCGGTGACTTGTCCACGAATTCACTTAGACATGGATGCTCTCGTACATCTGTCTCGTATGCCTTCATTGGTTCAACTCACGTTTGCACCGAGCGATACGCTCCTGGATTCAAGTGCCCCTTCAGATTCCCTCTCCTTTCCGACCTTGAAGAAGATCCAGTTTCATGCCACAACTTTGGTGCCAATTTCGAGGTTGCTCTCTTGGACTCGATTCCACGCCATCACTCATTTTACTGCCATCATCGACGAATGTCCTTCTAAGCAGGATCTCATCTTGTTCATGGCTGGTATCCAGATGGTCGGCATGGGTCAGACAATCCAGGAATTTAATTTGAAGCAAGTGCCAGATAGCCCGGATGTCATTGGATTTCGTCACCCCGATGCAGAACTGCTTGACCTGGATGATTTGCGATCATGCATGGCGTTCGCCCGACTTCGTCACATGAACGTCGATCTCGAGTGGGGTGTAAACCTGTCCGACGACGAGCTGCTCATGTTGGGACTAGCATGGCCTCAGCTAGAAGAACTCCTCATCAACACGAGTTGGGGCTGGAACAGGCCGGGGATCACACCAAACGGACTCGCAGTGTTACTAGAGACACGTCCGTCTTTGTCTTCTATTGCACTTGCCATCGACACGCGAGGGTGTACCGATATGCCAGCTAGACAATGTCGGGAACCCCTCAGTCGGTCGTCTTTCGAACGTCCATTTCGACTCCATGTCATCGATTCTATCATCGAAGAGGGATCAGTAGATGCTATGGCAGTTTTTTTCGCTAGCATCGTGCCCCACTTTGACTTTATTATCACTTCCTGGGGAACATGGCCTGAGTTGGATGACGAAGACATGGTTGATCACATTAGACGTTGGGAGAGTGTGCAAAGTCAGGCTAACGAGGTTATCAAAAAGCGGTGGCTGAATTTTTTTAGTTGAGTATTCTTCCCAACCAGTTCATTCGAGCCCGTTCAGTTCGCCCTTCTTTCCTTGTATTGAGCGTGTACATTATGTCTTATTCGATATCGGCTGTAGTTGAACGGTTGGTAGATAATCCATGACATGAAAAGCATGAAGCGGAACTTGGCCAGGTCGGGCTCTCGAGTCTCCAGCCCGAAACAATGTCGGGGAGAGCAAGCAGTCGCAAAGGCAGATGAGCCTCGCTAAGTGCTTTGAGTGTCCTTGAGTTCTTATGTGCAGTATGGCTCACACTGACGAGGAGGGGGTACACATTCATCCTCATCGTGCTCCCGCTCCTCCCGTTTGTGCACCAACAATGCGTACGTCTGCGGGACGATGGGATGGTGTGATCGGACTTGATACATAACCATGTCTACTGGAATGATCATCGGCAGACCTCGATGTACTTGTGGGTGTACCTCTCATTCTTGTTGGACGAGTCAAATGTGGCGCCGCCTAGATTCTGTATGTCGATCGCGGTCTTTCAAACATCAATGTAAGTATCAGCTTGGAGTTGCCACGTAGCGGTTACTACGCCACTCTGTCTTGTACACCGACCGCCTGCCCAACATCCTTGTTTACTTTACACCTTCTAGGATGCATCGCGTGCTTCTAATCCCAGAGGTCCTCCTGAATATCTTTTGCCACCTTGTCCCTTTTGGCCCCAGCGAGGAGGCCCGTGAAAGGATCGATCGTGACCTGACTGCTCTGGCTAGAACATGTCGTGCATTCAAGGAACCAGCACTTGACGTACTCTGGTCAGAGTTGAATGACCCAAGCCCCGTGATACTGTGTCTTCCAGATGCATCTCGAAAAAGGGTGAGATAATATCAAAATTTCATCACATTTCGAGTTGGCACTGAACGCCCATTGTTCTTCTTCCGTACTAGCGGTGGCCCCAAATTGCTAGAAAAACTGCCCCTCCCCCGTCTGCCCGACATAGTAACAATTCTAACAAAGGCTACACAGCTACTGTAACCCGACCACTCGAACTAACTGAGCGGGAAACTCTCCGCAGTTACACGCGTCGTGTTCGGTCCTTACGCGATTTCGAAGGGACACTCGACTGGGAATCTGTAACCGAAACCTATATGGACCTTACTCCTGCAGAACCACTTTTCCCAAATCTCCGATCTCTTCACTGCGAACTCACGGAAGATAACATTCCTTTGTTTCAACTGCCTTTCCCTTCTTTAATCGATATCCATTTCACCCTGGACGTGGATCCATCCATAATCAGATGTCCTCTACAGTCGCTTGTCAAAACATCCCCAAACGTTAAGCGACTTGAAATCCTTTGTGAGGGTTGGAGTCCCGAGGACAGTGAGGATGACTCTGAGGAGACAGAGATCATCTCAGACGGTATCCGCAGCTGGTCGAATCTTCAGTCGGTGACTTGTCCTCAGATCCCTTTGGACATGGACGCTCTCGTACATCTTTCTCGCATGCCTTCGTTGGTTCAGTTCACGTTTGCGCCGAGCTACACTCTTCTGAATTCCAGTGCCCCTTCCGATTCCCTCTCCTTTCCTGCCTTGAAGGAGATCAAGTTACACGCCGAATCCTTGTCCACAATTTCGAGGTTACTCTCTTGGACTCGATTACAAGCCGTCACACATTTTACTGTCATCATCGACGACTGTCCTTCTAAGCAGGATCTCATCTCGTTCATGGCTAGTACTCACAGTATCGGCATGGATCAAACAATCCAGGAATTTAACCTGAATCAAGCGCCAGGTAACCCGGGGTTCATTGGATCTCATAACTCAGATGCGCCACTGCTTGAATTTGACGATCTGCAGTCATGCACGGCGTTCCGCCATCTTCGTCGCATGAATCTCGATCTCAAGTGGCGTGTGAACCTGTCAGACAGCGACCTGTCAATCCTGGGATTAACATGGGCTTGGCATCTAGAGGAACTCCTCATCAATGCAAATTTTGGCTGGAACAGGCCGGGGATCACACCAAACGGATTCGCAGTGCTTCTAGAGACATGTCCGTCTTTGACTTCAATTGCACTTGCCATTGACACGCGAGGGTATACCCACATGCCAGCTAGACAACGTCGAGAACCGTTTAGCCCGTCGTCCTTCAAACGTCCATTTCGACTCAATGTCGTTGATTCCATTATCGAGAGAGGATCAGTAGATGCTATGGCGACTTTTTTTGCTAGCATCGTGCCCCATTTCGACTTTATTCTCACTTCTTCGAATGAATGGTCCGTAGTGCAGGACGATGACTTGGACTTATACTATGAACGTTGGGAAGATGTACACAGTCAAGCCAACGAGGTTATCAAGAAGCGATGGTTGGGTATTCTTTGTGGAGTACTCTTTCCACCCAGTTCATTCGATCCCATCTAGTTCGCACCATCCCTTATTCCTTGTGATGTATACATTGTATTGTGATATCAATTGTGACATTTCGTTGATGCATCCGATAGTTAGCCGTTGCCGAGCAGGCTGTTTCTGAGCGACTGGTCCCGACTGGTATCTGTCCCTTTGATGAAGTATGAAGGGGAACTTGGCCCTAGTCGAGCTCTCGAGTCTCCAGCCCGATGGAGAGCAGCTGCGAAGGTGGGACGGGCACCGAGAAGGTCACCGAGTACTTTGAGTGTCCTTGAGTTCTTTTGCGCAGTATAGCTCACGCTGATGACTCATGAGGATAGGGTACGCATTCATCCTCATCGGGGTCCCGCTTGTCACGTTTGTGTACTAACAATATGTACGCTTCCGTACGTCTGCGGAACAACCGGATGGTGTGATCGGACTGTAGACTTCAATATACTCGCGGGTGTACCAGTGTACTATCTCACGCGTCACGAATAAAGAAGCTCAGTTGTTGGACGAGTCAAATACGATGCCGCCTAGATTCAGTGTAACGATTATTGGGGTACGAACGGATTCACTGTCAACAGGATATGGGATTGGCCAAGCACAAGTGCAGGCTGCGGGCAAGCGATATCCGCAGAATCGGACGGGGTTGACCTGCATACGAGACGAGAAAGCTTGATAAATACAAATCAAGGGTAGATATACTTCAAGTATACACATACTATACACATACTATATGTGCTGAGAGCAGGCTCGAGGGTACAAAGTTAAGCACCAAGATGGATATAAAGAATTCGTTGATCGATTGGTATATTCACTAGCGACCGCATTGTCTTCCGTAACGCCAGTGCTGCCCGGGTATAATCCAAATGCCCTGACGCGTCCCTCATGTGCTTATAAAATACAGATGCGATCTTGTTCGCCTCAGCATCATCCACTGCCCACATGGTCCCAATGACAGAGCGGAATCCAGCAAATTGCATCGCAGATGCTAGATGGATCACTTCATCCGGACTTTCTTGGTCTCCGACGGTCGTGTGGCAAGCGGATAGGTACGCAAATTCCGGGTTCTCCAAGTTGCTTTGGATGATGTGCTGGACCGTGAATGGTCCATCGTGGAGAGCAAATGCAGATTCGAACGGCTGCTGCTGGTCCGGGACCCCGTGACAGGAAAAGTGTGCCCATTCGTTCTTGCGCAGCACATCGGAAACATTGGAAATGCAAGAATCCTCTCCTTCGATGCGCGTGAACACTGCGAGACCATCAACGAGCTGACCAATGTTGGTCAATTCGGTACCGACGCATAA
>JBBPMY010000857.1:0-11182 GCA_038090615.1 Phylloporus gajari
AACACACTACAGAGCCTCAAGTAATTCACAAGTGCACATAAAATGATAAACTTGCTCACTGTATAGACCAGCACAGACCAGATGATAGTACTGTTATCTGCACAGCACATCCACTTTTGGATAGTAACACAAATGATAACCACGTGTGACATTAAACCCAATCAGCAACAGTACATAACAACATTGGCACAAACAAAGCAAGCGACAGCACTACTAGTCCAGTTTCAGTCGCAGATGACCATGCTTTTCAGCTGCGTTATCCTGGCCATCAATCTTAACATTCTCCGCCCTATAAAATTCGAGCAAAGACTGAAAGTACAAGTCAATTACTTACCAACCAGCTTGAGCCCACTCGCGAAGCTGCTGTTCGAGACGCTGACCATGATATGCATCCTCGTGAAGGACATGCAATAAGTCAAGCATTCCACAGTAAATAGAACTGTATGTTTGAGCAGAAAACTTCGGGATCGATTTACCACTGCCATTAGCGGCGAAACCGTCCAATACACAATTATACTGTTTGGACAATGTCAATTACCACGCGAAAGGTAAAATAAATACATACCGCGGCAGCAATCATAGCCAAGCACGACAATGGGAGTTGAACATGGAAGATATCAGGGTGCTTGCGTGCGATATGGTATGTACCAGTGTAAAAGAACGCTATTGCAGCATCCCGAAGTGCCACGTGAGTGAAGTTCTTGGTCTTACCCTAGATTAAAAAAAATATGTGGAGATCGAATCAGAAGGGAACAACGCACATTTTCATCCAAACCCGCATGCAGGAATACAGAGTCGTGGATCAGCCCAGTAGCCATATTCTCGATCCATGCTTGATGCCCCTGAACCGGTACATCGGCAGGAGGTTTCAATCCGTATGCAAGCGGTGCAATAGCTCTCGCAATCTTCTTCAAGTCTGAATGCCATGTCGATAGGTCTTCATAAAGCTTGAAAAACGGTGCTTAAAATTGCGTAAGAACATTATATTAATAACCTACCAGGACTGCCATGTCGAGCTTGTGTTCCAGATAGATGCCTAAAGCAAAATGACAACGGTAGATCATCACAGAGTGATAGGCGACTTACCTTCAGGTAGCTGACCTTCCTTCTGATGCCAATTCTCGATGGATTTAGACAGCACCGTAGATATCGAACCTGGTACGTCTTGTACACGATTTGGGAAAGCGTTCTCTAAGGCGTGTGCAAGACAGCAGTCCACCTTTGTGATCTCAAGGAGCTGCTTCCAGGGCCCAGGGTACCACGATAACTGTGTGGGCTTAGGACCGTCAGTATTCGCAACACGACCCGTCGTGTTCTCTGCAGTGCGGCGATGACGATTGAGGGTCGCAGGGTTGGGTAATTGTGGGCCACCATTCTTCCTGTGGTGCTGCTGCAAAACATCTATGGGGGCGCTAGTCGCCACCTGCAATATAAACGGTCAGTAAGGGTGTCAGTGCTGTATTCGTACTCACTTGGGGTGTACCACTTCCGCCGGTGGATCTTTGTGCGGCCTGAGCAATCGGTGAGGACAATAGCTGTAAGTCATCTGGCACGCACACCTGATTATCGTCTTGTGGGGGGATTTGTGCATTGTGCATCTGGGAATGATTTTAGTAGCTGGATCTAATAGCCACTTGACACACGCACCTGATTACCTTCTTGCGGGGGAATTGCGTTTGTCTGAGAACGATGATGGCCACTAGATCTAATGGCTCTATCCAGCGTGGCTTTGTCCTCGGAATGAGAATACTGGAACTCAAACTGAGGTGAAGGTGGGCGCGGAAGCGGATGCTGTGAGGCCTGCGGTCCACGAGAAACTTGCTGTGCAAAGGAAAAGTCTGCCGTGCAAGTTCAATGCCTTATGGTTGAGTGTTGTCAGGTGCCCTCACCAGGATCTTCTCCTCGCCTTTCGAGGCTCTCTGCCCAACCAAATCCCTCGTTGTTCTCATCCCTGTCACCCCTCTCGGATTCCTCGCCTGAATTGTTGCCTTCACGGCTAGTAGATGAATCATCATCGTCAAAATCGGGGGCTGCAACTTCGGACCGCAGGGTAGGATCCAGGGCGAAGGATTGAGAAGGCTGCTGACATGTGGGCTGCATAGTGTGCGAATATCGAGAGGAGAGTTGAGGGACCGGAGAAGGTGACCAATTCGGCTCTGAATGGGGTTGGTAGAGATCACCACAAGTAGACCTTGCAGCCACGACATATGGGTTGTTGAGCGCCTGGAGATCTGGCTCTGTACCAGGGGGCACAATGTGAGTAGCAGGATTGTAATCTGTATGCTGCGAAAACCCAAACCTACCGCCTTGGCTTTCGACAAAAGTAGGCTGTGATTCGTCAGATAGCTCCATTCCCTATCGCCATATCAGTTTGAGATAATGCATTGACAACGCCATGATCTCTTACCCTGGGTTGCCCGTCAGGATGACACGCATATGGGGGAGGCGGAATGTTCTTGCGCTTCTATCAGTTGTCGTTCCTGTTATCAAGTAAAATTACCTTAGACCTGCGTCCTCCACATTTGTGAGTGGGTGGAGGAGCCAATGGATTTGTTGGAACATCCGTACCGAGGGATGTGGGACCTGTAAAAGTCGATTCAAGCCTCCTGTTACCATCTAAGATGTCATCCAACTTCTCCAGCTGGGTGACTCGACCTCCTTTGCCGGCGTTCGTCCGGACAGGTCGTGAGGGGGCAGCAAAAGGGTTTTCCGAAGCAGAACGTGGCTTCTTTGATGCTTGGTCGTCAGGAACTGTTCCGGTCATTCCAGCGTCACTAGCCTTGCACTTGGACTTGGCCTTCCTTTTCTTTGGGCTGCCTAAGGAATTGAATCCTGGACTGATACGAGGAGCCATCGCGACAAGATCGATATGGTGGTAGCACAATGACGAATGGATTGAAGACGAAGATTTTTAAATTGCTATAGCCAAGCCACCAACTTCAATACGTCTTCGGATAAGCAAGTCACGTGTATTAAAGAGTAAAGGCGGATACATGGATGGCACAGAAACTACCTGTAAATCAAAACTACACCGTCTTGGCTCGCTTTGATGGTTCCATAGTCCATGCTGTACCAACATGCGCTCGCTTCTTGGAAATGTGATGGACCTCAAGCTCAGAATTTAGCTTCTGCACGGATTCCTCCAACATGATCTTCGCCTTGACATATTCTCCGGGCTTCTCAGAGGAAAGGGAATGAAGAGCCTTGTCGAGAATCTGCAACAGAAGGCGAAAATCCTCATTGATGATTTCGGGTGACAGGGTTATATTGGCCGCAGAAGAAAGATGGTTGGCAACAAAATTGTACCATTCACGTGCCAAATCCCGAAGATCATGGAAGTAGGGTGAAAATTTGTTGTTGATGCGTAATACCCCGTCTGTGGCCATGGGAGGGTTGAAAAAGTAAACCTTTGCCATGGCGGCATCGGCTGGTTTTGTTGTCCATTGCAGAGGAAGATATTGGCAGCGAGGACCTAACTGACACTCCAAACCACAAGGTCCTTTGTATTTGATACAGACCCAGAGAAACACATAGAAGAGCGACTCGAGATCGTCGCAGTGAGTCTGCGTGACACGTTGAGGCTCAGCTGGTAATGAAGTTGACACCATTTTATGGGGCTCAGATCCGACTAACAGAATCGAATGAACAACTTGCGAGAGTAACCTTCGTGACATGAAGGGGATCGTGCTCTAGATTTGAGAAGATTCAATGAGTCCTGTGGCAATTAAACATTTGCGCAATACTACATACTGTTCCGCCAACATTGTATTGATTATCTAGGCAGCATGGGATGGCAAATTCCCAGTCAATCAGCATGCCACAACCACTACCCTCACGGTCCTCGGTCATGATATTGAATAGACTGGAATCGCGGTGTAGGACGTTCCGCTCCAACACTGCTTGCTCCTGAACTAAGGAGGAATGAGTTAGGACGGTACATTGATAGTATTGACCTCACCTACCACATACCACGTCCTGTAGCACTTGGATAAGCTCGCGCTTAGAGTCGAACATATACAGAGGACGGGCGCAGGGTCTAAACACCAAATGCACATGCATTCAATACGAATGCTGGGTACTTGGGAGTTGGGAATAGCGGTACGCGGACGTTCTGTCTGGGGCACCAGCTTCTGTCTGAACAATGCAAGAATTGACGAGTTCCAGGACCCCCAGAATGCCCTTTACCCATGCCAACATCTCCATTTCATTCTTCACGGATTCTTCATTGCCCAAAACCCAATGGTCCTTGATGACAAAAAACTCGTCGCCAAGTCGTACAAGGTAACATATGGTCCCGCGCCCCACGAGACCCTGATTGGAGAAAATGATCTTGATGATTTCGTAGATGGTATCATTGACCTTAATGGTACCTATAGGCCCGACGGTGTTGGGCAATGCATCGGTCCCCACTACCTGCTGTGGGGACTCATCAACCGCACTGCTGACAGTCGGCGGATTGATGTTGTCAGGATCTGGTGTGGATCCGGAGTTCAGTAGACACTCTTGAAATCCCTGGCGAGTTCCTTGAGTGTCTTCAGCTTTTGGCACATGCGACTGATGTAAAGGAAGGCCGAGCAAGAAGAATATGATGGTGTGGTCGAATCCCTGGAAAGAAGGGTTCCTGAAATAGATACATGATAATATGTAGAGCAGTATGTCAGGATGTCGATGGATGTCGAAGAAGGGCAATACGACGCCACCTGAGCGATCGTAGATGTGAGTGTGAAGTTTGTGGTAGCCGTTGGTGAAGGAGAGGAGGAAAACGAAGCGTCGCCATGGCTGCCTCCTGATCATCAGAAACGCCCTGGTGTCCAACTCCTTGCCAATCCAGCTCCCAGCCTTGTACAGGCTAGTAGTCAGCTCCATGCATACTTTGATGCGTCCCCAATCTGGATTGGTGATATCAGACAGGATAAGGTTGGGTTTACGATGAATATTATCGTCTACGGCCCCATTGGCAAACGTGGCATGCCATGTGGACATGGACATGGTACCTCGAAATTTGGGTTGGTGGTGTACCAAAGCAGAGCGAAGGGTGTTGAGGAACAAGGTGAAAGTTTGTTCCACGGTCTGGTTTGAGTTAAGGGTATTGGACGTTGGTAACGGGAAATTCCAGCGCTTCTTCTCAACGTCGTACAGCGCACCCGGAGTATCGGGTGATATGATATCGTCCACCTGGGATTTGGAAGAGGGAACTCAGAGAGAAGTGGCGTGTGGTACGAGACCGTGGTCGAAGGAATGGAATATTGTTGATAGTACATGCCCCACCTCAGCATGTTCGTCGGACTTCGGTTGGTGCTCGTGAGTCACCAGACGGTTGAGTTCAGCAGTCAGTAATTTGTCCATTGATGCAACATCGTGAAATGTGGGACAACCAGCGAACGATGACAGCTTTATGCCACAGTCAACTGTCCGATAATGGTACACCATGGGGGAAAAACAAAGTTCGAACTGAAACAATGAGATTACAATACTAATTTACATGGAAAGTGGGCTAAAAGTATTTTTATCCCAAAATCAATTTAACCAGAATTCCGACAAATACTCCATGCTATTATAGGCTGTGAGGCGATTGTCCGCAGTACCACCGAACCGAGGAACGACATTGATTGGGGCCCTAAGTTGATGAAGTGGGATAACGTCCCCCATGCGCGTTCTGTTTGATTGTTTTGCCCGCTTGAGTAGATGTAGTTGAGTTATTGGCTCGCGATCATTGGAGACATCAAAGCGATGAAGATACATAAGAAAGCGGTCCTTCCAGGTTGATCCGTTTTTTCGAACCGGACACAAGATCATTCTTAGCTGTGCAACGGCATGTCCTATAAGATTTTTTTCTGTGAAATGAACACATGTGTGAAGGGAATGACGCACCATGAAGGCCACTCTTCGGCCAGGAGTGCATCTGGTTAACATTCACCAACGCGGCGTCGCAGTGGCCATCGGGCCACTGTTCGCTAGGAGGGGAACAATTGACAGTTTGAGCGGGTAGAACATCGCTCTCGTCATGGATATCAGTGTCTTGTAATCGAACCTTGAACCATAAATGAAGTCTGTCAAAGGGAAGTTCGACATGAGGTCCAGATCTTCGTGCCCCTCCTATCGTGAACATGTGGTCAGGTCCGAAGTCTGCCTTGCGACACAGGAAATCAGCAAGGGCCGGACGGAGGTCGGGGAGTCTGAATTTCTCAGAAGCATCGTCGATGGTTATGTTCCTGATTGAGGGGCTATATGCGACATGAATAGCTGTGTGACCGGTGACGAAGGTGCGGAGGGGGAGAGGAACTGAGCTAATAGGTTCGTGTCGAAGCTTGTTGGCGATGGCAAAGTAGTCCGTGACTGGGCGTGATCTATCAGAAGAACGGATTGTGGCCATGAGCTCTGCAGGAATATCGTCTTCGTCATCCTCCATTTCGTCGTCGTCATCATCATCGTCACGGATATCACTTGTGTCACCAGACTTCAAACTTCGCATGGAATCGAGGAGACTTGTTGCAAGCTCAAACCGACAGATTTTATCCATGCGATCTAAGTGTCGGCAGATTTGGGGGTCGTAGTCCTTGTTATTGCTCGAATGCGCGGGATCTTTGATTTCTGTGATGTGGGCGTGTTCTGTCATGTCCGCAGTCCACTGGATGGCAACACCTGAATTGCAAATACTTGGAACCATGCTCTGCATGAGTTCCAATTTCGGGATATGCCAGTTGAGGATGGGCCGATTTCCCTTGCCACGACGAAGGACAGCAGCGAGGATCGCATCCTTCTTATCATGAAATTTGTCCAGAGCAGCCTGAATTCATAACAGATTGTCTTCGGTGATGCAAGTAGATTGAACATGGTAACAAAAATCCATAAATGCACGAACAGCAATAAGGACGTCATGCAGTACTGCGTCAGCGCTAACGGCAATGATAGAACGTTGAATATCTCTTAGGCAACGGCTGATGACTTGCTTTAGTTTCGAGATGCCCGCGTGAAAGCGACGAAACCCAGTAACGGGCTGGAGGACACTGAAACAGAAATCTATCTCATCTTCCCTGACTGCCAAGATAATCCATTTTGCGACGTGGTCCCCAAATTTCTTGTGCAAGTAGTGCAGGACCTCGGGGGTGAGAAAGTCATCAGCAAACTGACCTTCCTCTGTCCAGTCCTGGACAGACTGTGACAGAATAGTCTAGCAAGGTACCTAACTGGCTAGAGCTGGACAGAAGATGAAAAAAAAATCTGTCTATAAACTTTGCTTCAAAATTTAACTACACAATCTTTCCATCAAATACAATCATCTGAACTACCGGTTTTAGCCATATATCTCAATTTGCTCATGTGGCAGCCTAAGACTTTTGACAGACAAAAGGGTTGTTCCGCTGATGGTGGGACGGGTCAGAAAGCAGAAGATCCTGGAAAAAAAGTTGGTCAACACTGTTCAAACGGAATCTCTGTGCCTTGCGGAAGAATGCTTTGATGTTGGAGGGATCGGCACGCGTTCTGATAATGGCAAGTTGCGCCAATGTCTTCTCTTTGATACGGGGTTCATGACGAAAGGCGTCACTGAATTCTTTGTACATAGCCATTGTAAGCGGCGACGTCTTTCCTCCGACTCCAGACAGCATTGCAGCCTCCGGAGTGTCCACAATATAGCTGGCGACTGGCATAAAACAATACCGGTTGTGTCCCAAGGGGTCAGAGAGCATGACCCCCATCCTCGCTGCCTGCTTTAAAGGCTCGAGGATAATGTCCAGGCTTCGATGGAGAAGGCGGTCCTTGAGAACTCCACGCATGCGTTTCTTCTTGTGTATGAATTTTGGAAGTAGGGCAGTAAGGACGAACGCTCTCGAAGATAATTTCATTCGGGCTTTCATGCATATGTTGGCAATGCTAACCAATAGAGGGTGTGCGACGCGATCCCCCATTAGTGTAGATATGTTAGTCTTGTCGGACGATAGTATGGTCCCCAGGAGTGTCGCTCCGCATGGTAGTTTTGACTACATGTATTTGAGTGATGGACAAGATAACACCGCTTGAAGTACTCACCTGCATATTCCACGCATCATCACCCGTCATCCACTCCAAGTACACACGGCAGACCCTCTGGGGCATCGTGTATACCTTGTGCGGCGTGAATTCCATAGCATTGTGAAACGTGGGGGAATTGAGTAGGGCCGCAATGCATTCCAAAGGATCTCGCCAATACAAAACAACAGGGTTCTTCATCGCGTGTGGGTATACCGAGAGTACTTGCGATTTCCACCAAGGACCGCTTGGAAGCATCTCAGCTCATCCACGCAACTCTTTTGCTGAACGGAATGACAATGAGAGGCTCTGGATCTAACATTTTCATCATGTCAGAACCAACGTCAGACTTTCCATCAGACGCATCATCTCAAGGGACAAAAATTTGTCAATTTGCGCCATACTCAGCCCAGAGCGGAGTAACCACGCTCCCACTTCCCACTCCTGTTGGCAGCTAAATGGATAGTAGAGGTTCATCCTCCTGTGGACACTGTTCGGATCCACATTGAATGTACTCAGAAATGTATAACCAGGGCCAAAGGTCGAAGAACAATCGGGGAAGTGATCAATGCTTTCTGAAGAGGCCTCACCACATACTTCTTCGCCCTGTTCCTCTCCAGAGCCAACAGAGTTGTTGTCCACTACCATGTCCGTATCCAGACTGTCCCACTCGTCGTATGCTGTGGGTTGGTTTGGGTGGAAGACAGAGTCAAAACTTTGAGGTTCGCCGTCACTCTGTGTCGAAGCGGTAGGATCAAGTCTGATGAGATCATCGAGCCAAGTATTGCATCCAGAACGTGGCTGGCTCATATGACGAGCGACAGCTGTATCGTCTTTGAATCCACTTTTGCCGCAGGAGGGACACCAATACATGAGTTTCGGCAACTTCCGAAAACTCAAAATTTACAACTATCATGTTCCCCCGCTGCTCCAGCACCCTATGTCACTCAATGCCTGGAGGCTCCAATAACTCACAGGGTAGATTTCCCTTGGAATATAGATGCCAAAATACTAGTGCCTTTCCTTGCTCAGATTATGATGCTTCCATCAAGCCGCGTATTGCGACACGGACCGAATCGTGCAGTGGGTGTGATAGTGATTTGTATGGAATCCTCAATAGCATTTCTTCTTTGGTGGGGATCTCTCTCGTTTTCCACTGTTTATCTGAATCAATTGAACACAGACAATCGATACCGCTTCTCGTAATCTCGAGGATAAACTCCTCGTCGACCTTGCCAGGGCAAAGTGTGACATATATCATGCTGAAGAGGTGCTAGCTACTTGCGTCGTCCGTGAGCACGAGATTTTATCGAACCTCTCGAAGATACGTGCCGGAACAGCTACCAAACGTATGAACGAGGCAGACCAAAGGCTAATGTGTATGCGAGCTGCAACACAAGCCCCTCGATCTAGCAGGGTCATTCTTTTTCAAGGTAGTGATCATCCCGGTACGCCTCGCACACATATATAAGTGGTACATTTCTGAAACACCATCTTACAGGAACTCTCACCGTCAAAACCACATCTGGACGCTTTATTTCTGTCAAGCTGGATTGATGTATTTCAAGCCTTGTTGTATGCAACTAATATATGTACTATCTTGTTACATTGTATTTGTTGTACTACAAGAGATGGGACATTGATGCAGCTCGAGTCTCGTGTTGTGAAGTTGGTAAATGAGTGGGAAACATTAGTCACCAAACTTCACTCGTCAGACCTCTTTCTGAACATACAGCCAGCTACGGAATGATCAACCTCCGTATTTCGCAGAACGACCTCCGCGTGTGCAACGGGTTGTGCGTCTCATAGGGAAGAGCATGGGTACGGGTCCCTGCCATGGATGTCTCCACTTGCTGTGCTACACTTGGGTGAGATAAGTTAACTTATATTATAGATACTAACCACTTGCTTTCCTAGTATCCTGATCTCCATTTGTTGAGGTGGCAACAACGACGTTCATCAACAAACGACCATTGACATGACAGCGGCAGCGGGCCCCATTACTTCGCCCTTGCCCTCTCGCTTACATCAGTTACTCACCACAGCAAAAAGGCGGTGACAGCGACGCCACATTCGCCTGGAGGACAAGACGGCGTTGTCGCATGACCCACACCACGCCAGATGCGGCAGCAACGACAATGTAAAGTCATCAATGGTCCAACACCATCAACGACATGACAGTGACATGTTTGCCTGGAGGACAAGGCGATGATGACATTGCACCTACGCCACCAACGATGACGCAATGGTGTTGATGGCCAAATGTCATCAACACGACAATGGGGACACATGTGTCCCGCTGCCTGGAGGACCATCGTTGAGAGGAGGACAAGGCAACAAAGCAATATTATCAATGACCTAGCATCATCAACAATGCCACGACGATAACATGCACAATTGCACACAGCACTTGCATCACCTGCAAATACAAATAGGAGCGGACATGCTCTTGTTTGTGTTTGTGTGAGTGCAAGTACTCATGCTCTCTCACTCTCCACTGCAGGTACACCAGTGCTCTTCTCTAGCGCGCGTCTCAACTTTCAAGGCACGTAACGTCGCCCGAGAAACGCAATTTTGAAGATAACTACACTATGTATGTCCTTCCCTTCGTCATCTCATATACCTCAAACTCTCGGTGTCTTGTTGGTGGTCACACAGTCACGACTCGCCTGCTGGCAATTGGATCATTTCACCACGTAGTCATCATGTGTTTGCGACATCGGGTGTCATTGAAAAATTGGTCATTCCAAGGGGTGGCTCAGATCGCCTATCAGTGCTCAGGCCACCCAGGGGTTGGGCCGGGCTATAGCCCAGCCAAAGCTGCCTACTCTCTGTCTTCTTTGCGTATCCTGTGCATGCGTAGCTTGCCCGCTCCTCTCGCCATCTTGTATGACACCTCCAGCACAACTCCGCGTCGCAACTTCCCAACGTGCTGTGTTCCCAAGTCCTCACTCGCACTCAATGCACTTGCCTGCTCCATCTCGTGTCTCTCCCCCTCGCTATCGCCCTTGAAACTTCGTAACACCGCGTGCGATTCTCGGAGCAGACACTGTTTCCTGCTCAATTGCACATCCATCTGAGCCATTCTCATTCGTTTTTCTTTGGTGTCTTGCTATTTTTTTCTTCTCCCTCTTTTCCAGTTTAATAGGTTTTGTCCTTGCTGTCTCAATTACTC
>JBBPMY010000858.1:0-11163 GCA_038090615.1 Phylloporus gajari
CCTGTGAGGAAATGAACTGACGCTCTAACAGCGTTGGAAAGCCATGAGGACAATCAGCGAGCTCATCATGATAGTTCCTGTCATAATGAATCTCAAAGGGAACCTCGAAATGAATCTCTCTGCGAGGCTGGCCACAGCTGCCAATGTTGGCGAGCTTGACGACCCAAAACGTCGTCGAAAAATTATCCTCGGAAACCTGTCTCTTCTCCAAGTCCAAGCAACCGTGGTGGCTTGTGTGGCCGCTTCCGTGGCCATGCTTTTATCTCTTTTTGTTCCAGATCCCCCACCCGTATCCCCACAGGATATAGCTTCCAATAGTACGATGCACCTCGTTATGAGAGCAACCCGGCCTCTACAAATTAAAACAGGATTACCCAAGTCTGGTCTCGTGGAGTAGGTACCGAAATATGTTGTTCCTTCCCTCTGCCTCATTCTTTGGTCAGATTTGTCATGGTTGCAGCATCCTCCATGCTCTCTGCCTGCACGGCGAGCGTTATTCTTGGATCTTTCATGTGCTTTCTTGTTGTACTCTGTCGCCACTTTGGGCGTGACCCAGGTCCGTGCCATCGTCGCAGCGCTTCCCCTTTGACTCATATGACCTTCTCAGACAATATTGCACCGCCGGTTGCATCCTTTCTTGGAGATTTGGTGACCTTGTCTATCTTGGGAGTTATCAGTTCCGTTTTAGTCAACTATATTAACACGGTATTACCTTCTATCATCGCAATCCTTCTCATTTGTTCCGCAGTGGCATGTGCCGTTGTCGTGCGAGGTAACAGCGTGGTTAAAGATCTCATCTGGCAAGGCTGGACACCGCTTTTCGGGGCCATGGTCATTAGTTGCGGAACCGGTATCATACTCGATACATTCGCTTCTAGGTATCCAGGATTTCCTTTACTTGCTGTCGTGATCAGCGGCAAGTGCTTCTATTATTCCAGCCCTCATAACCACTAAATGTAATGTATAGGATTACCAGGAAGCGTCGGGTCTATATTTATCTCTCGTCTTTCAACTTCTCTACACTCCGCCGCGTCTCGTCTCTCTCATGCTAGAGATTCCGCACCTTCCTCGCGACTCGTCATGACCACGCTCATCCTGGTCACAATACCAATAGAAATCGTCTTCCTTGCAATGCTTCATATTTTTGGTTGGATCAAACTGCCTTTTTTATTCGCTATTTTTTCCCTCGCTTTCTTTTGCTTCGCAGTAAGTGCCCCCACCTCGATTTCTCCGTTCTAACCCACTCTAAATGAAATGGCAGGTTAATATATCACTCATTGTTGCACAATCACTAACGCGTTATTTATGGTCAAAAGGGCTGGATCCTGACATGTACGCGCTACCAATTCACTCTGCGCTGATGGACTTGATAGGACAGTTACTCTTGGTGTTGTGTTTTGTGCTAGTCTCATTTCTAGGTGTAACCCTTTAGTTGTACTTGGTCAGCTGGCCAACCGATTGATTGTATTCTTTGATCCCTGCATCGTTCCTTATATTACACTGAATTGTGGTGATGATACTAATAGTTTGGAATACATTATGCGGAAGACACTGATACAATCACAAAATACTACCCCTACAGCAGACACGAGACGAACATGATACATTGAGATCAGGATCCATCGGTCTCGCGGTCTCCGCTGGAGGTTCAACATCGATATTGATCTCTCCATGTCATCCTCCGTCGTGGGCCTCGCTCTTAGCTTGCGCGGCCTTCTAGGTTTTGACCTCGCAACCTGGGCTGGTGCACCTCTTTCATCCCCATCGTCTCTCTACGGACGTGAGGTCAGGCGCCTTGACGGGGCCGTTAATCAGGACCATTCATCTGCATCCAAGAGTAGTGTAACTATGAGCGCCGATGCCGCAGAGATATTCCGTCACAGATGTGTATGATAACGGGCCATCTGGTAGTTTGGAAGCGGATCGGATGGATAATAGGAGGAACGACAAGGTAGATGAGTAACGTCACAAGAGTTGGAGTAAAAACGTACGGCCGCGCTCTCGATCGACCCTGTCCATTGCCTTTACTGTAACCTCCCCTTTGCTCTGCGCATGGACTCCTCAATCGTCTCGAGGTCATCGCCGACCTTTCTCGCGCGCTCGAGAGTCTTCTGCCGGAGGAAGAGTAGCTCTGCGTGGAGTGATTCAAGATCGTCTGTCGTAGGCACGGCTTCTGGCTGGTTTTTGAATAGTAAAGACCGACCGGGAGAGGGGATTGTATATGGTAGTAGCATGGACGACATGACCGCGTCTTGGAGGTCGACGGGAAGGCAAAGGTGGGAATACCCCACAGCTGGCGCTGAGCGCTGATTAGTCGGCATTGGGATCAGTTATGTCACGCAGCCTTGGTCATTTGAAGTTGGTCAACTTATAACCTTATGAGCAAGTATCGGTTTTCAGAGTAAGACCATCTCGTGAACATCAAAGTACGACCAACACCCGTACACCCTCTATCAACATGTTTAACCCCTGTACCTGAACCATAATCATATTCTCGGTAGTGATCCTCCTGTATTCAAGCACATTCCGCCGGGTAGGTGCCTGTAAGAGCGTGCCAAATGGTTTCGCCAACCGAGCGAGAAACGCCATCCGCGTATCCATCAGTGGCAGCGAAGAAGACGGATCACCCAGAGGATCTGCATCCAAAGTGCTGAAAAAGTCTGGACGTGTATCCGACGACAGTGACTCGGCGACATCAGGAAATTCATCCTCCTGAGGTGCCCCGCTGCAATGCATCTGCCGTCTCTTGAAGCAGCAACCCTGTCGGCACCGCTTTCCACAGGCATCGTTGCTCCGTGTTAGCCATCCTTCACTCGCCACAATTGAATACCCTTGTCACCGGTACCGGCGACATGCTCGCCATTCGCTGTGAATGTTAGTGCCTCTACCTGACTTCTAGCGTCAATTGGAAGGAGCTGGGGATATTCTCCTCGAACACGTAGCACTGATATAATTTCATCTCGTCAGTACGCACCGCTCGTCGACATGGGGGTTGGAGACACGGAATCAAGGGAGTAAACGAAGGAGTGGTTGATGCGTATACACGTTGCTCCACCTCGTGTTTTCAGTCCCAGAGCTTCGTTTCAGTCGCCATTCCTGTCCAAACCTGACTACGACTCATCGATGCGAAAAGCACCATAACTTGCGATAGGAATGGGTTCCGGATGGTCGACGAAGAGAGCAACAGGCGATACAAGTTGGAACGGAACGACGGTGCTAACTGTAAGGCGCGTGAATCAGCACAAGCACCGCAAGCGCAACACAAGGCACTTACCTACGCTACCAACGGCGTACCACATCACTGTAGAACCCCCTCGAAGCAGCGAATACATATGAGCACATCGTCGAAATGAACATGGTACGACGAAATCTGAGGTGAGAAGCAGATGGGTGGGCCAGTTACACGGAGAGCCGTCAAACGCAATCCAGAACGCGAGAATGGTGGCAATGGCAATGTAATGGACAGGGAAAGGTGGCAGGTGATGGCACAGCGAGCGACATGTGCTACAGCTCGAAACTAGTCGAAACGAAAGCGCTAGCTGTAAGTTGCACAAATCAGCACAGACACGGTCAACAATGGATGTGCCACGTACCTAAGCCACTCACCACTCCCACAAGCATCCTGGATGTCCCAGACGGATTTCTGCCACCGGGTAAGTCAATTCCAAGTTCCGACCAGATCTGCCTCGTGCTTAGCGATTTCTGCAAAAAAATCAGGCAGGACTCGTGAATGCGCGTGGACTGGCAGCATTTTCATGCATATCGTTTCAGGTTTACTTGACTTGGTCTGGCTTGAAAATTGTGGTTGGCATTCTAGGTGCGTTCTCCGTGGCATTTCTTACTGGCACTTATCGTATCCCTCTGTCCGCAAAACATTCAATTCATCGTCATGGATGACAGGTGCATTACTCATGGTAGTCTGGTGACCAGACTGCTACTTGAGGTTGCTGCGTTGAGAGGCAAACCCCCGATAGACGGTCTGGTAAATTTCGTTCGCGTCAATTGGGAGCGCGGATTCCCACAGGTAATCAGGTTAGCATAATTTAGCCAAACAGAAAACGAGAGATTACTACCAGATGAAAAACGCAGCAACCTCATAGCGGTCAGGTCACCAGACTATAATCATGGTACAGTCACCACTTAGGGTTTGCCTTATCAACATCCCAATCTAGGATATCCGGGGTAGCCCATTGGTTTGAATTGAATATTTCTCATGAAAAGCGACAGTTGACACCGTCTTGATGTTTGTGCGACAGTGATTACATTTCATGTTATCATACGGTCAATGCAAGCCGTTTTCATGTTCACACACGTCCTCGCATGGACTAGTACCAGTGCTAACTTTTCTGATCGATGTTTGTTTCGATACAGCAAGATATACAACAATCCCGCAGTATAAACCAGTTAACTGAGTTATAACTCGGCAAAGGTCGCTAAGACCTTGTTTCTACGAGGGCTTGAACTAGGGGTGGAGAATTGTCAAGTGATAACGTTACTCGTCTGCTTGGTCCTCAGCAAATAGCTCTTTCTATCGAGTTCTCAGTTCTAGTACGAACATATCCATCTCTCTCAAACATGTTCCAGAGAAGTAATACTACTGTAAGGCCAATACAGCGTCGCACGAGTTTGTGTTCGCGATGAATGGGTAGAACTGGGTTTAAATTAGGAGACTTTTCACTTTGAGTGGGTGACACCACGGCTACATTAATATGTAGCGCTGACCTAAATGTGGTCAGAGCAAGACTCAACTTGAAATAAATCACCAGCTTCATGTTTAGTACGGTATAGGCTGGTACAAAACATTGATCTAGCTGTGGTATGAGGACTCGGACGTTCGGGACACGGGAGTTCCCGCAGAATTCGGCGGAATCCGGGGGACTCCCACGCTCCCACCTTGGGCAGAGTGGGAGTTCCAAATCCGTTTCCCCCTTGTCCCTGCAACGCCGCAAACGCGAGCGAACAACCGTCGAGGCGTTTACCTCTCAGCTTCGCTCAACTCTCGCTCACATCATGGAAAGTGAAGATCTCAGGAAGAAATTTGGACGGTTCAGAATTCTCATTATTGGTCGGGCAAACGCGGGCAAAACAACCATTCTCAAGAGAATCTGTGAATCTACGGATGACCCAAAGATCTATGATAGCGAGGGGAGAGAGGTTTGATTCTATCCGATATTGGTCTCACCAAGTACTGATGGCTTGCAATCAGGTCGATCGCACACAGATCCAGGAATCTACACAGGTGAGTGTAAGTCATCACCGTTGATCCTATTTCAGCTAAATTGTATTAAGCGCGGACTACACAACATTGAAAATGAGATGGTGTTCGAAAGTAACCCTGGGTTCGTTTTTCATGACTCGCGGGGATTTGAGGCTGGCGGCATCAAGGAATTTGAGCTGATGAAGGCATTCGTCACTGAGCGTGCAAAGACAACTTTCCTGAAGCAACGGATTCATGCTATATGGTAAAGTGACCTGACCATGCTAACAGTGAATGGAAGATAACTCTGCTAAATAGGTATTGCATCCCAATGGACCAGTATCACCGTGCTGTATTGAGTGCGGAGGAAAAGTTTTTTGAGGAGTGTGACACAGGAAATGGTAAGGTTGTATTATCATTTGTTCACATCTCAATCACTGTTAAATTGCAGTACCTGTTGTTGTTGTGTTCACAAAATGTGATGCACTACTAGCCACAGCTTTTGGGAAACTTGGAGTGGGTGAGAGGAAATTACCTATGGATGAGCAATTGATGAGGGTCAGGGAGTATGCAGAGGAAATGGTGAGAGATAGCACAGCATGGGAAAGGTTGAGAACAAGACAGTATCCTCCAAGGGATCATGTGGAATTGGAGAGTAGGGAACAATATTGTCTATTGTGATTTGGTTCATTCACACTTATACAGACATGCACCAATCTGAAAATGGCTGTCAGATTCTCTTAGAGAGAACTACAGAGGCCTTGGATGAAGAAAGCATACAAAAGCTATTAGTCACTACTCAGCAATCCAATATGCTGCTTTGCATCAGGTATTTTGTGGAAAAGTGAGTGAAGACAATTGTATAGATAGCCTGATGAATAGTGAAAATTTGGTTCTTTTACAGTGCACTACTGCCACTTATTGCTGATAAACAAAAGGCTCTTTCAACATTCAGTAGTAAAGACAAACACAAACTGTTATCTGCAGCAGCAGGATGGTTTCCACACACTCAGGTCAGTGGTTCTTTAATTACTTCTTATACAATAGTATGTCAAATCCCACAATTCAGTCTACTTACAATTGCCATAGGTTGGTGTGGTGGTTAGCATTGAAAATCTGAAAATTGTTAACCTCTGCTTGTCTGTTCCACCCTATTGCTCTCTAACTCATAGAAAGTAAGTGCTCTGATTGCCATTGGAGAATTAAGAATGGTCCTGATCTCTGTCTGTCTGTTCCACCCTGTTGCTCTCTCATTCATAGTATGTAGGTGGTCTGATTGTTATTGAGGAATTGACAATGGTTCTGATCTCTACCTGTCTGTTCCACTCTGTTGCTCTCTCATTCATAGCTTGTAAGTGGTCTGATTGGCATTGGGGAATTGACAATGGTCCTGATCTCTGTCTGTTCCACCCTGTTACTCTCTCATTCATAGCAAGTAAGTGGTCTGATTATCATTGGGGAATTGACAACAGTCCTGATCTCTGCCTGTCTGTTCCACCCTGTTGCTCTTTCATTCATAGCAAGTAAGTGGCCTGATTGTCATTGGGGAATTAAGAATGGTTCTGATCTCTACCTGTCTTTTTCACCCTGTTGCTCTCTCATTCATAGTATGTAAGTGGTCTGATTGCCATTGGGGAATTGAGAATGGTCTTGATCTCTGCCTGTCTGTTCCACCCTGTTGCTCTCTCATTCATAGGAAGTGAGTGGTCTGATTGTCATTGGGGAATTGAGAATGGTCCTGATCTCTGCCTGTCTGTTCCACCCTGTTTCTCTCTCATTCATAGCAAGTAAGTGGTCTGATTGCCATCAGGGAATTAACAATGATCCTGATCTCTGCCTCTCTGTTCCACTCTGCTGCTCTCTCATTCATAGCTTGTAAGTGGCCTGATTGTCATTGGGGAATTGACAATGGTCCTGATCTCTGCATGTCTGTTCTACCCTATTGCTCTCTCATTCATAGCTTGTAAGTGGTCTGATTGTCATTGGGGAATTGACAATGGTCCTGATCTCTGCCTGTCTGTCCCACCCTGTTACTCTCTCATTCATAGAGAGTAAGCAGCCTGATTGTCATTAGGGAATTGAGAATGGTCCTGATCTCTCCTTGTCTGTTCCACCCTGTTGCTCTCTCATTCATAGCAAGTAAGTGGTCTGATTGTCATTAGGGAATTGACAATGGTCCTGATCTCTGCCTGTCTGTTTTACCTTGTTGCTCTCTTATTCATAGGAAGTAAGTAGTCTGATTGTCATTGGGGAATTGAGAATGGTCCTGATCTCTGCCTGTCTGTTCCACCCTGTTTCTCTCTCATTCATAGCAAGTAAGTGGCCTGATTGTCATTGTAGAATTGGGGATGATCCTGATCTCTGTCTGTCTGTTCCACCCTGTTACTCTTTTATTCATAGTTTGTAAGTGGTCTGATTGTCATTAGGGAATTGAGAATGGTCCTGATCTCTCCCTGCCTGTTCCACTCTGTTGCTCTCTCATTCATAGCTTGTAAGTGGTCTAATTTTCATTGGGGAATTGAGAGTGGTGCTAATCTCTGTCTGTCTGTTCCACCCTGTTGCTCTCTCATCCATAGTTTGTAAGTGGTCTGATTGTCATTGGGGAATTGAGAATGGTCCTGATCTCTGCCTGTCTGTTCCACCCTGTTGCTCTCTCATTCATAGCAAGTAAGTGGTCTGATTGTCATTGGGGAATTGACAATGGTTCTGACCTCTGCCTGTCTGTTCCACCCTGTTGCTCTCTCATTCATAGTATGTAAGTGGTCTGATTGTCATTAGGGAATTGAGAATGGTCCTGATCTCTGCCTGGCTGTTCCACCCTGTTGCTCTTTTATTCATAGCTTGTAAGTGGTCTGATTGTCATTGGGGAATTGAGAATGGTCTTGATCTCTGCCTGTCTGTTCCACCCTGTTGCTTTCATTCATAGTATGTAAGTGGTCTGATTGTCATTTGGAAATTGAGAATGGTCCTGACCTCTGCCTGTTTGTTCCATCCTGTTGCTCTCTCATTCATAGGAAGTATGTGGCCTGATTGTCATTGGGGAATTGAGAATGGTGCTGATCTCTGCCTGTCTGTTCCACCCTGTTGCTCCCTCACTCATAGAGAGTAAGTGGTCTGATTGTCATTAGGGAATTGAGAATAGTCCTGATCTCTGCTTGTCTGTTCCACTCTGTTGCTATCTCATTCATAGCAAGTAAGTGGTCTGATTGTCATTGGGGAATTGAGAATGATCATGATCTCTGCTTATCTGTTTCACCCTGTTGCTCTCTCATTCATAGCAAGTAAGTGGTCTGATTGTCATTGGGGAATTGACAATGGTCCTGATCTCTGCCTGTCTGTTTCACCCTGTTGCTCTCTCATTCATAGCTTGTAAGTGGCCTGAGTATCATCGGGGAATTGAGAATGGTCCTGATCTCTGCCTGTCTGTTCCACCCTGTTGCTCTCTCATTCATAGCAAGTAAGTGGTCTGATTGTTATTGGGGAATTCAGAATAATCATGATCTCTGCCTGTCTGTTCCACCCTGTTGCTCTCTCATTTATAGTATGTAGGTGGTCTGATTGTCATTGGGGAATTGAGAATAGTCCTGATCTCTGCCTGTCTGTTCCACCCTGTTGCTCTCTCATTCATAGCGAGTAAGTGGTCTGATTGTCATTGTGGAATTGACAATGGTGCTGATCTCTGCCTGTCTGTTCCACCCTGTTGCTTTCTCATTCATAGAGAGTAAGTGGTCTGATTGTCATTAGAGGATTAAGAATGGTTCAAATCTCTGCCTGTCTATTCTATCCTGTTACTCTCTCATTCATAGCAAGTAAGTGGTCTGATTGTCATTGGGGAATTGACAATGATCCTGACCTCTGCCTATCTGTTCCACCCTGTTGCTCTCTCATTTATAGGAAGTGAGTTGTCTGATTTTTATTAGAGAATTGAGAATGATCCTTGTCTCTGCCTGTCTGTTCCACACTGTTGCTATCTCATTCATAGCAAGTAAGTGGCCTGATTGTCATTGGGGAATTGACAATGGTTCTGACCTCTGCCTGTTTGTTCCACCCTGTTACTGTCTCATTTATAGGTTGTAAGTGGTCTTATTGTCATTGGGGAATTGAGATTGGTCCTGATCTCTGCCTGTCTGTTCCACCCTGTTGCTCTCTCATTTATAGCAAGTAAGTGGTCTGATTGTCGTTGGGGAATTGTGAATGGTTTTGATCTTTGCCTGTCTATTTCATCCTGTTACTCTTTCATTTATAGCAAGTAAGTGGTCTGATTATCATTGGGGAATTCACAATGATACTGATCTCTGCCTGCCTGTTCTGCCCTGTTGCTCTCTCATTTATAGGAAGTGAGTGGTCTGATTTTTATTAGAGAATTGAAAATTATCCTGATCTCTGCATGTCTGTTCTACCCTATTGCTCTCTCATTCATAGCAAGTAAGTGGTCTGATTGTCATTGGGGAATTGACAATGGTTCTGACCTCTGCCTGTCTGTTCCACCCTGTTGCTCTCTCATTTATAGGTTGTAAGTGGTCTGATTGTCATTGGGGAATTGAGAATGGTCCTGATCTCTGCCTGTCTGTTCCACCCTGTTGCTCTCTTATTCATAGTTTGTAAGTGGTCTGATTGTCATTGTGGAATTGGGAATAGTCCTGATCTCTGCCTGTCTGTTCTACTCTGTTGCTATCTCATTCATAGCAAGTAAGTGGTCTGATTGTCATTGGGGAATTGAGAATGATCATGATCTCTGCTTATCTGTTTCACCCTGTTGCTCTCTCATTCATAGGGAGTAAGTGGTCTGATTGTCATTGGGGAATTGACAATAGTCCTGATCTCTGCTTGTCTGTTCTGCCTTGTTGCTCTCTCATTCATAGCTTGTAAGTGGTCTGATTGTCATTGGGGAATTGACAATAGTGCTGATCTCTGCCTGTCTGTTCCACTCTGTTGCTCTCTTATTCATAGGAGGTAAGTGGTCTGATTGTCATTGGGGAATTGAGAATGGTCCTGATCTCTGCCTGTCTGTTCCACTCTGTTGCTATCTCATTCATAGCAAGTAAGTGGTCTGATTGTCATTGGAGAATTAACAATGGTTCTGATCTCTCTCTGTCTGTTCCACTCTGTTGCTCTTTCATTAATAGCCAGTAAGTGGTCTGATTGTCATTGAGGAATTGACAATGGTCCTGATCTCTGCTTGTCTGTTTCACCTTGTTGCTCTTTCACTCATAGCAAGTAAGTGGTCTGATTGTTATTTGGGAATTGAGAATGGTCCTGATCTCTGCCTGTCTGTTCTATCCTGTTGCTCTCTCATTCATAGCCAGTATGTGGTTTGATTGTCATTAGGGAATTGACAATGGTCCTGATCTCTGTCTGTCTGTTGCTCTCTCATTTATAGGAAGTAGGTGGTCTGATTTTTATTGGAGAATTGAGAATGATCCTGATTTCTGCCTGTCTGTTCCACTCTATTGCTATCTCATTCATAGCAAGTAAGTGGCTTGATTGTTATTGGGGAATTGACAATGGTTCTGATCTCTGCCTGTCTGTTCCACCCTGTTGCTATCTCATTCATAGCTTGTAAGTGGTCTGATTGTCATTGGGGAATTGAGAATGGTCCTGATCTCTACCTGTCTGTTCCACCCTGTTGTGCTCTCATTCATAGCTTGTAAGTGGTCTGATTGTCATTATGGAATTGAGAATGGTTCTGATCTCTGCCTGTCTGTCCCACCCTGATGCTCTTTCATTCATAGCTTGTAAGTGGTCTGATTGTCATTAGGGAATTGAGAATGGTCCTGATCTCTGTCTGTCTGCTTCATCCTGTTGCTCTCAAATTCATAGGAAGTAAGTAGTCTGATT
The DNA here is from genome assembly GCA_038090615.1 of Phylloporus gajari. NCBI lineage: Eukaryota > Fungi > Basidiomycota > Agaricomycetes > Boletales > Boletaceae > Phylloporus > Phylloporus gajari. The sequence continues at coordinate 11,036 of JBBPMY010000858.1, forward strand.
GCTATCAAGGAATTTAAAATGATGTAAATACTTGTCTTTTATGACTATTTTATTTTATATTCAGTTTGTATGTATTTTTCTCATCATATGCTCTCTTGGGATTTGATACATGTACATTTTCTATTATA
>JBBPMY010000859.1:0-11157 GCA_038090615.1 Phylloporus gajari
GAGTCACATCGAACCTGTTATTCCCGAATAATCAAAATACGCCCCCGAGTTTTGGACGGGTTTGACTGGTGATAGGCGGTGCCTTGCGGTGATGGTAGTTTGGCAGGACCACGCGTTGTTCCTCGTGGGGCTCGACTACGTCGGCCGACAGTCCAAGACTCCAAAAGTGGCAACGGCCTGGTTCACTCGTGGTATAAAAAGCGGTCTACTCGCCTTTATCCCCAGCTTGTTCTTATTACCTAGCGTTAAGGAGTTCAAAAATATGAGACGTGTTACATCTTTTTGAACTTCTTGACGCCAGGTAGATTTGCGAAATAAGAACAAGCCGCGGGATGGTTAACACAACGCAGTCGGCAAACTTTAAACCTGACCTAAGGGTCAGACAAAAGGCCTATTCTCGTGTTTTGTCCAACCTTTTGTCCAACCAAGGGCCGGTTTAAAGATTGCCCGTTGTGCTGTGTAAGTTAGAAACATCTGAGCTCACCGGAGTTGTGAGGCTAAGTAGCAGGTTCCCTCTCTGCGTACTTAAGACAGCTCTATTTTGTGTGCCAAAACACTACAACAGGGGGTTAGAAACATCTGAGCTCACCTCGGCAGACTCTTCAGGGCTGTGATAACAATTGAGGGTGTGCCATTTCGATTATAGATCTGCGCTTCTCAAGATCTGGAGTACTACAGGAATGCTGACTTCGCATGCAACGTTCCGCCGACAGCAGTGCTGTTTGTTGAAAAACCTATCACACCACTAAATTCCACTGAGAGATCGGGTGCGGTGCGTAACGCTAGAATACCTTATTCAATTTCCCTAGCTTTCTACAAGTTTCAGAGGTGGTGACGCGTGTTTGAACTTGTTGAGGAGAATAAAACACCACTCTAGTTGATCGCGATGACACATCACTTGAAGCTTGGCAGTGTGCGAATAATCGTCAAGTCACGTCTCACCGACTTGTCTTCTGTCCACTGCCAATGACGTGAGTCTTGTTCACTCATTGGAGACCAGGAAGCAGAATAATACAAAGCACGACAGATGTGTACGTCGTTATCCTGCCGTCATGGCTCCGGAGTTCTGAGTGGGGGACGTAAGAAACAGCACCCCAAAATGTCCAACACGGGTTGCTCATACCCGTCAGGGTAGGGAATCGATGACAATTGATGAAACATATAGCGAATATGGTTGGTCATTAAGTATGGACCTTCGATCAAGATTGCGGTTCGTTTCGAATCGAATTGGTGTCCACGAAACTCGGTATTGTTGGCGGCAAATCCCTCACGGACCTCCCCTCCGCAACATTGTCTATCCATCTTACGGAGACGATCCGCCAAGGTTCTCATAGCCAGCTATGTTCGGACGATCGACGTGTCCCACCTCGGTGCTCTAGCCTTGCAGAATGTGGAGGAACTCAGGGACTCATAACCTTGCATGGACCCACTACGGCGTGAACGGCAATACAGACAATGACCAATATACCATGGGTACGTCGTCAAAATACATCCACTGATGCCTTCCTTGACTGACGGCCGTACATCAGGCGCGTTTGCAACGTTGCGCCTGGCTAGTTTGTGGCTTTGTTCAACTCGCTCGCGTGTCTTGCAGCAGATGATTGCTTGCACTTTGTTGGTGCGGTTGTGAGCACCCGGCACGGGTGACACTAGATGAGCACGACCGATGAACCCGGTTTATCCTGATCGTATAGTTGGGTCGTCGGCGCGCTTGACAGTGCGTGAAGGCGGTGTCCCAGTATCTCGAGATCACCCGACAGGATGAAAAGCTAGAGGTGTTTCCGGCGAAATGGGGGGGATAACCCCCGAGTGGGTGACCAAGTCGGCCCTTGGGAGGGCTGAATCCAACTACGACTTGCTCGATGAACATGTTGCGTTGGTCCGTAAGGCAATCTTAGGCCAATGTGCCGTCTAGCTCGGGCCTGATTGATATGCGTCCATTATGGTGATCTTACTGTCTTCGATATCATTCTCGTGTAACATTCAGAATCATGGTTGTATGCCCATTTCTATCGAATCCGTTTTGCGTATACACCTGGTCCCGGTGTATTGCCGACCAAGCGCTTGAAAATGCTGACAAGATGAACTGCAAAACCTTGAATTGTCATTGTACATACAACATACTGAGCTATCCACCTTCCTGCTTACCCTCACATATAACGTACACATTAAGTACATCAACGAACTTCAAGCATGAACATCAGACTAGGCTCGGATACCAGCCAGAACGGCCTTTTGGACCAAGGCAATATGCTCATCGAGCAAATCATGCTCTTCCGCGATCGTCGAAGGGGTAATCCACTCGGTATTCGCACCCCAGATCTGCTTGAACGTTTCCAACTTCGCGTCCTGACCAGTGAACTTGAGGTACTCGTACACGGCTTTCCAAGCGCTGTCCAGCGCACCGACGACCCAACTAGTCAAAAGTCAGGGTTCATACTTTGGATCCTGTTCTGAAAACACTCACCCATGACGGGTACTAATGGCCTCACCCGCAAAGTGCAAACAACCGTCGGCTGCTGGGACGTTAAGCGAAGCATACAAATTCTGGAATTCTCCAGGCGAAAAGTCGGCGAACGCGCCTGATCATGGAACAAAATACCGTTAGTCAAGGATAGCAAGTTGCTCCGGTCACGAACCCATGGTATACTCATCGACATTCCAATCCTTGACATGGAAGTTGTCACCCTCCGCCAAATCACCGACCAGGAAATTGTATGTGATATCATAGTTATCGTTCACGCCGTAATGGGCCTTCGCGAGATTACGAAGAACGAGTTCCTTGAGAACCTCTTTGTTTGGCTTCACAGCAAGGGCACCAAGGCGAGACGCGTCCGTCGTCCAAGTGTAACTGGCGATGAGCACCTTGGATGGATTGGTATCAGTCCCGTAAGATGGATAGACGATGGTGCGGATGGGGAGATCTGTGAAGGATTGGCCGCCAAAGATGCCCAATCTCGTGAACCACCAGTTTGACTTGAAGCGTACCGCAATCTTGATCGAGGGCCCATAGTCCAACGCACGCAAGGCGTTCCTCTGCATGATGTTCAGTCCGGCACCATTCAGATCAACGGTGCGGAGGACGGGCAGAGGGAGAGTGGAAATTACGTGATCGTAAAACTTGGTTTCGGAGCCATTGACTGTGACTGCGACGCTCGGGTATTGCGTCGTTGTCCTCTCAATCTCAACTCTCAAGTCGGGCTCAATTATAACTTTACTAGAACCGTTGTCTTCTCTCTTCGCGGAGGGGGGAATCCTCTGTTTCAAGTACTTGGCTGGGAAGTCGATAGTCACGCTGACTTGATCGATGGCTGTAACTCTCTGGCTAAATTTGACGGGCTGAGAGCTCTTCGATAGGAGATAGGCGTATATCTTCTGCGACAACGTCTCCGATCCACCCCTGGGCACCAGATAAGATACCTCGACACAGATCTCTGACCGGAAATATTACTCACTTGAAGCACTTCCAATCGACATCTCCAAAGTTGCTATCGCTGACATTGGCGAACGCGAACGCCGAAAAGACAGACTCTGTCAATGCGCGGTCATACCCTCCACTGCTGCTCTTTAGAAGATTGACCCAATTAATGACGTCGCTGGAAAGGTGTTGGGGAGGAAGCCCCAAGGAGTAGCTGGGGAGATACTTCGATGCCAAGTATCCGCGAGGAGAGTATACATCGTTCTCCATCATGAGGTCCCAACCATCCTTTGTGCCATTCTCGAGATCGTGTATCAGGACCCTGACGAAGGGATTGATAGCATCGCTATGAATAGCGTCAGCACCTGCTTTGACGTAGGCGCTGGAGACGTTCATATCCTCCGCTTTGAAGCCGGAAGGCTCTTGGGGGGCGCCGACCTTTGAATGAACGCCATTGAAGTAGTAAAAAGCAGGATGACCGGAATCGCGAGCGGTGTAGTAGAAGGGTATGAGCTGCTCCCTGAGGGGATTTGCACCTTGGTTCAGCGGCCCGTATTCGGTCAACTCCGCCAGTCTCTTCATCGTCCCATTCTGGTACTTTCCACCTTCCTTCTTCGGAAGTGGGAAACGCATGGCGCCTTCCTCCTAATATTCGGAATCGGATTAACACCCACAAATCTGATGAGATTGAAAGGGGCGTACATAATAATCATATTCACCGCCTGGGAAGTGATAAGTCTTAAGACGACCACCAACACGGTCTGATGCCTCGAGGATTTCATACTCAATGTTGAGAGAGTCGAGGATCAATGCAGTATAGAGCCCGCCAATACCGGCGCCGAGGATCCCAATCTTTTCGTTAAGCACGAGACGGTGCCTGTCATCGGAGATGTCGAGGGGATCAGACTGCGTCTTGTCAAGTTTGATCTTAGGAAGCTTCTTAAGGAGAGCTGCATGGTGATGTTCGAGGATAAGTTTGCCGTAGAACGCTAGCGGGTCGCCGGGAAAGCGGGAGGTGGACATGGGTTACAAGAAGTTCGTGGAAGACACTTCGTGGCAGAGGCTGCCTTGAACTGGAGCCGTCTTATATACGTTGGCCACAGGAGTTCGGGATAATAACTCTCCGGTCACCGTATTGATATCGGACACCGACATGATACTCATGTGATCAGTATAGGCCGCACGGAAGCGAACGCGAAGAATTTTCCATCAGATGAGGTATCTATTCGGTTTTGAGAATGACAAAAATACGCAAAAGGTAACTCGCAGATAGCAGAGACCAAGATAAAGGATTCAGGAATCAGTGGCTAGCACAGGATCGATGCATGGGGCCTATCCGGAACGCCCATTGCACGGGGACACTGCAGACCCCGGACAAGGCCTTAGCCTGAATGTCTCACACGCACATTGAGTCTATGTCAATACTAGCCAGACGTGCATGAAGGAGTGACAGACCGCAAAAAGATATCTAAGATCTGTTATCGCGGACGGCGCCGATGATTCGGGAGCGCGCGAATAATTTGACAGGTGACATGGTTCACAGTGATTGAGGCGCTACGCCTGGGATATGATGCCCAGAGGGATTATTCTTGGTTCAAGAGAGCCAGAGAATTTATTCAGAGTGATAATCTCGACGAAAGCATGGCACATTCCGATCGATGGAATATCTTTATCCTTTCGCCATTCTATGGCTCGTCAACCTATGCACGGTGGGCAAAGCTCATGCCACTTGGCAATATGAGGGGGCACCTCTCCATGATGCAGCACAGAAGCAGAAGAGTGCCTGTCCCGATTACCCGTTCTGTGGAATGTTTTGCGCCCAGTGGGAAACGAGGAATGTCATCAAGGGGCTTTGATGGTGTAGAATGGAACTGTGATTGTTACAGACCGCCGACCCAATTAGGTTCTGCCGGTGGCTGGGACAAAAATGTCTTCGTGAATGGACGACCTGTGATAGTCCCTGACGACATAGAAAACAGAGCCACCTCATCTCGTTGGTCTTATCCACTCACCAAGATGACAGGATTTCCAATGAGAGATTCGAGAAAAGGTGGAGATCACATTTGCACTTTTGAACCTAGAATGTCCAGCACGGGTAGATCATATCCATCAGGGCCGGGTAAGAGCAGAGCCTCACCATTGAACAGCTCTGCTATGAAACACATGCAAAAATAGTTGACGGATTGACCAGAGGGGCAGAACTTTATGGTCCACTGCCCGCGCATGCCAAGCTTCATGTGTAGATTCCAAACTCCGCTTGAATAATATGGCGAATATCATCCGCTCGGCCAAGTCAGGTAGCGACTGGACGTTCAATGAATTGGATGCTTACAACGTCAAGATCGACTTTCAGAATTCCCCAACGTCTTTCCGTGTACCAGCTCTGCCTGACCCTACCGTTTATCAGGAAATCTTGACGACCATATCCACTGACAACACGACCACTGAGGACAACTACACGCTTCTTACCCAGTTGGATCAAGCAATGTTTCCGGATGAGCGGGATGAGTCTGCGGTTCATGACTTGTGGTCACCCTCTTCCGTGTACTCGGATACGCCCTTCGCCCTCGTATCATATGTCCTCGCAAAGAACTGCGACTCCTGGTTTGTGGAGAGTACAAGTTTGCCAAAGCGGACATCGTCATCATCGACAAAAGTCAAAATGATGTGATTCTTCTCGTACAAGAGGACAAGCACTTTGGAGGTTACCTTGACCCACTTCCCCAACTCGTTGCGGAGGCGATATCTGCTTTCCAGACCAATAATCTCCACAGGCTGGCCTCTGGGCTCGATCCTCTGGAAAATAAGGTACGAAGTCTCGCGTCTGTGACGACTCTCATTAATGTTGTACAAAGGTTATCCCGGGCATCATCATGGTGGGCACATCGCCCACCTTCCTCAAGATTCCTGTGACTACCGAGCTTGCACAGTGTGTTCAACGTGGAGACTATCCGGCTACTCCTACCGTGGTTTTCGGTCATATGCCCGAAATTCCGAGGCCAACCCATAGACAAAGCGAGGGAATGAAGCCTTTGGATAACAGGCGAATCATGTTACAATGCTACGAAGCCTTTAAACAATTCATTGTCTAATTATTGACTTGTGTTATTCCACTTGATGATAGCTCAGGCGTTCTCCGATTTTGACTTTACTGCCTGATTCTTCCAACTTATCGATTCATGAAGCTCGAAGGACTGTATCTAAGTGCGTCGCTGGTCCTCTATGATCACTTTGAAACTCAGTTTTCTTCGTGTCGCCTAAAAATTAGTACGACTACTCGAATCTCGATGCTTTTTTTGCTATAGATGGTCCGTATTGCAGTACATGAGTCCACAGTGTAGTATGGGGTTCTCCCTCAGGTTCAATCAGCGTCCTTTGCAGTTCCAAAAGGTGAAGGCTCGGAGTGACTTTGATAGTTATACACTCGTGCGTTTAAATCGTAAGAGATGCCATTGATATTTCGAAATCGATTCCTATTCGCAGACAAGTCATACCATATTCTTGACTCCTTGTTTTGCATCCCAAGGTTTCGATACAGCAAGTCACAAGCATAGTGGACAAAAGAGACACGATGATACAAGGCCGGAGTCAGCTGAATGTTCACGTTCAGCCTACGCATAGGCGATGTTCTCTCGGAGGAGTACACGATCGACGACAGTAGCTGATTACATAATTCGTGGCGCTCATTCAAAGCTCTTCCACTCAAGTACTCAAGTACCCGCCTGCCAGCCCAGCATTTGCCAAACCCTACACCACGCCCGAGCTATCACGAATCTACATGATGTCGAAATTATACTAGCCGCCATATAAACGCTCATCTGGTGGATAAAGAACGTGCTTAAGCCTTCACTCGAAAAGCCCCTTGCATCGGTTATACGAAATGATATCGATGTGGTGGGTCGTTCCCAAGTCCCTGCTGCTAAATTAACATGTAGAAAACTCCAGAATGTCCTATTCATGGAAGGGCGATCCTTTGTAAAAGGGTTTGTTTATTTTTCTGCTTTAACGAAACACGATGAGTTTAGATGGATTTTCTAGCAGTCAGATTTCAGGAATGAAGGTACAATTGATACCTCAACTCGCCCATGATACCATTGTTGGATAAGTAACCCTAAGATGGTGTGTATTCGCCACAGAATGTTTCTCATGGATTTGACGATGAAAATGATTCGTTTAGTTCTTCCGTATTCAGGCCATCTATCTGGCAAAATCAGCCTCGAGGCCACCCTCCAATCGCTTTGTCTTGTATTCGATACCCAGCCCAGCCAAACTATCTCCAAAAGGTCTGATCACTCATTCTAGGGGCTCCCGAACACGACTCACGGTGGTTTTAATAGATCAGGTGGGCGCTACTGGCGCTAGTCTGTTCCCACCCTTGCTGCGCTTCTGGGTTCTTAATTATTTTTCACATTGGAAGGCGCCTTCTATCAGACAGTTGGGGTGCTCGCGTTGTTGGAATCTTTCGTGCGCTTTTCGGGGTAATACTGGCACGAGGTGATGAGGCGAGCCATTATCGCACGTTGGTCATGCTGATATTGCCATAGGCTGCCACTGCTGACGGGACATCCTTCGCCACACTCTGCATAGTTCTTATCGACCACTCAGCAATAATGTCATAGACATTGGGGTCCGCACGCCACCAATGGGAATTTAACTCCCATTTGAACGTCGCACTCTGATCGATATATCATCGTCGCCAAATGTTGATCCCCTATATAAAGGGTTTGTTTTGGGCACGCCCTCTCAAAAACCGCTTGCAAATCATCACAACTCTGCTGGCGATGTCTTTCGGTGGCGATCCGCTTGCGTTCCGGGGCAAACTCCTTATCGAAACACATGATACTTCCCTCCTTGAAGGTTTGAAGCAACAACTCTCTTGGACCAGGGATCAAACCATCCCCCCTGATCTACTCAGCATCGTTGACGACACACCCGCCAACTTAGTAGACAAAAAGGTCGGGATTCTTGGTGCAGGTATTGGCGGTCTCTACACTGCCTTGTTGCTCGATTCTATCGATGTCGAGTATGAAATTCTCGAGGCTTCAGATCGTATTGGCGGTCGCCTTCAAACCCATAAATTCGATGGCGGAGGAAATTACGACTATTATGTGCGTCTAGCTCCTCTCGTATCAGGCCTCTAAATACTGATCCGTACTTTAGGAAGCGGGAGCCATGCGCTTCCCACTCCCAGAGCAGGACGATAATGGGGACTACAAGGACGGAATCATGGCAAGATTGGGGGATCTGATCAACTACGATCCACTGAACAAAGGTTCAGACCCCCTCAAGGATAGGCTCATACCTTATTACAAGGTCGCGCAGGATCCAGATCACCCCGCTTTCTACTACATCAACGGGATCAACTACCCGATGGGTCAGAACGAGCCCTCGGGATTCAGAGCGAAGGAGATGGGTGTCAACGATGCTTACATCAACGCTTATCGTAAAGGTGGCCCCAGTGTTGTCTCCAACGATGCCATCGAGCCGTTTGCGAGGATGTTGATAAATGATCTTAAGAACGGAACCAAAGATGGCTGGGCGATGATGCTAGAGCACGACGCATACTCCTTCGGGGGGTATCTGGCGACAAAGTACCTCCCAAGCCCTTCCCTTGAGCTTCCTCAGCACCACATTCCCGTCAATGTCGTTAACTGGTACAACCTTCTCCTGGACAGTAGCGGCGGGAACGATCGCGGATTGTCGGATACAGTTTTCTTGGATTTGGCCTTTGCCGCTGTCGGCGAGAAAGAATTTGGAAAAGTCGAATGGAAGTGTTTCAGGCAAGTCTCTATAAAGCAGATCTAGCCAAATTCTTACCCGGTACGCAGGGGCGGATCGGAGACGTTATCGAAGAAGATAGGAGAATATCTCGAAACACGAAACGAGTCTTTTGTCAAATTCAAGAAGAGGGTTACAGCAATCGATCAAATCTCCACGCGCTACTCTATACCCGGAAACTACAAAAAGAAATCAATTCCCTCCTCCGCAACAACTGCGCTGCGCTCGGGGGTGATTCACGTTGATGTAGAGAACGGCTCGTCTGAAAAGATAGAGGTCACGTACCCGAGGGTCAGGGTCACAACAAACAGGTCTGAGAGCTACGAGTACGGTCATGTTATCTCCACCCTCCCACTTCCTGTTCTCCGCACGGTCAACCTGAAAAATGCAAGCCTGAACATTCTACAACGGAATGCCCTGCGCGCGCTCAACTATGGGCCCTCGATCAAGATTGCTGTTCGTTTCAAATCGAACTGGTGGACTACGAAACTCGGTATCGTTGGGGGGGAATCGCTCACGGACCTCCCGCTCCGCAACATTGTCTATCCATCTTACGGAGAGCCCTGTGATCCTTCCAAGGTTCTCATAGCCAGTTACGTTCGGACGACTGACGCGTCCCGCCTCAGTGCTCTCGCCTCGGAGAATGTGGAGGAACTCAAGGACCTCGTTCTTCATAACCTTGCATGGGCCCACCACGGCGTGAACGACAATACGGATATCACATACGAATTCCTCAAGAGCGAGTTGGCAGACGGGGAGAACTTTCACGTCAAGGATTGGAACAATGACCGATATACCATGGGTATGTCGTCAAAACACATCCGCCGATGCTCAACTAATGGCGCATACCAGGCGCGTTTGCATCGTTTTCGCCTGGCCAGTTTGGCGACCTGTTTAGCTCGCTCACGTGTCCTGCAGCGGATGATTGCTTGCATTTTGCTGGCGAGGCTGTGAGCACCCGGCATGGGTGAGTGAACATGACCCGACGAACTCCCTGGTTGACCTCGACCGTACAGTTGGGTCGTCGGCGCGCTCAACAGTGCTTGGAGAGCCGTGTACCATTACCTCAAGATCACCCGACAGAAAGAAAAGCTAGACGTGTTTCTGCAGAAATGGAGGAAAAGCCCCGAATGGATGACCAAGTCGACTCTTGCGGGAACTCAATCCAAGTACGACTTGCTCGATGAGCACCTTGCATTGGTCCGTAAATCAATCTTGATTAGGGAGTCATCTAGCTCGAGCCCGGTTTGACATGCCTTCGTTTTAAATGGTTCTACTGTCCTCGATGTCATTCTCGTGTAACTGCATTCAGAATCACAGTTGTACACATGCCCGCTTCTATCAAATTTATTCTGTGTGTGCACCTACCTGCGGGTGACGGACACATGAAACGAAGCTCAATTCACGACTTCAGTTGCTCGACCTCAGCTCACTCGCCTCACACAACAGTCACGTCTATGAATGTATATTAGATAGATGCGTCGGCCACAAAAGAATACGACGAATCCAGCATTGTCTCACCGTGCTCACTCGGTGTCGACTGACGCCAATCCATGAAAACATTGATTTCTTTTATTACATCTCATCCATACTTGACATGGGCTGACGGGATACGAGTTTCTTGCATTCGGCTGAATGTTCAGCCCACGCATAGGGGATATTCTGAGAAGAATCCTAGACGTGGCAGGAAATCTAGAACGAGACCCTTACCGCTGGTGTGATCGGACGAGTGCCCGATCGATGATCGACAGTAGCTGATTACATAATATAAAGCTGACTGTCACAGGCTCACAGCACCGCTATGTTGAAGCCTAGGTCCCCACTGCCAGAGTGCCAGCAGGGTACTGCTAAATTATGTGACATGCAGCGAGCTCCAGAATGTTTTGTTCATGGAAATGCGATCCATTGTATAAGGGTTTGTTTGTTTATCTGCTTTAACGAAAACACTATGAATTTAGTTG
>JBBPMY010000860.1:0-11156 GCA_038090615.1 Phylloporus gajari
CTTTTGAGTCTGCATTCGCGATGCACGACGCTCGTTTTATGATTCGACAGATCATCCAGTGCGACCTCGCGAACCCCGAGTTTGCATACCTCTCGGCGTGTCATACCACCGTTGGAGACGAGGAGAGTCCAGACGAGGCGATCCACCTCGCGTCGGCGATGCAGTTTGCTGGGTTTCGTTCTATCATTGGGACGAGCCTCGCCCTGAGCTGCCTCTTTTAGATGGCTGGTCACTGGTCTAGCCTTGATTGAGTAGGGTGGCGAATGGTTGTGCTGGTACCCACAATGTACTGGACGACGCATTGTCATCGTGGTTGAGTTCGAGCACTGAGTCGTCCTTGTCCTCGTACTAGTCGTATGATTGCGGCTGGTATTGGTCGAGCGCACCCTGCAGACAGCGGGATCTGATAAGAGGCAGCGCCACGCACGCAAGTTGCCGAAGGCGCAACGAGTCGGGAGCGTAACATTCCCAGACCACATTGCAAGCACGCCGACTGAACAAACTGTCTCAGAAGATATCACGTTGCGGTATTCGACGTTTCATACGCTTCGAGGATGGAAGCCAACGCTGAGCGAATGACTCAAAAGGAAAACTTCTACGGAACAAATGAAGCGATTGTTGTCACTACTGCAGGGGAAAACACCACTATTCGCAAGCGCAACCCATCGGTCGTTATGAAGTTAGTAACTAATCAATTGGGTACCGTCCAGAACGTCTCATTAACCGGCTTGAAACAGTATTCCACACTCTCCAGACCTGTGTAATTGGCGGTACCAACACGGTATTAATTGGCTGGCACCTAAATGCCTGATTCCAATGCAAAAGCTGTCTTTACAGCATGTGTGACACGCGGTTCTTGGCCCCCTTCGTCGTGTTGCACAGCACCCCAGTGTTTTCCTCGAACCACCATCTTGTATCATGTTTTGTTGGCTGCGTCGTCAAGGTACTTGGTTTATCTTTTGGCATGGAAGTGACCTAACGGCGTCCAGTCCAACAGTGGTTTTCAGTGGCATATATTTTTGTCAATCAGCTTCTACTGTTGAGTGAGTCTCGTTTCACTCCATCAAGGGTGAATACCCCCTGCTCACGATTTACCAGTGATTCGCCCTCCGAATGGTCAGACAGCGCGCATTGCAAGTTTGACACGGCGTGCAGCGGAGTTCTGGGCTCGGTATGAGCGACTTGGGGAGATTGATAACCTCAACGAGGTCATTGTTCTGAACCGGGAGGCACTCTCACTTTGCCCACCTGGGCACCTTGGCCGCTCTAAGTCTCTGAACAATCTTGGAGTTGGTCTCTCTTTGCGATATGAGCTACTCAGGGGAATTGATGACCTCAATGAGGCCATTGTTCTCGTCCGGGAAGCCCTCTCCCTTTGTCCACCTGGACACCCTCATCGTTCTGAGTCTCTGGACAATCTTGGAGTTCATCTCTCTTCACGGCACAACCTACTGGGGGGAATTGATGACCTCAACGAGGCCATTGTTCTCGGCCGGGAAGCCCTCTCACTTTGCCCACCTGGACACCCTGATCATTCTAAGTCTCTGAGCAATCTTGGAGCTCATCTCTCTTCGCGGTACAAGCTACTGGGGGAAATTGATGACCTCGATGAGGCCATTGTTCTCGACCAGGAAGCCCTCTTACTCCACCCACCGGGACACCCTGATCGTTCTAAGTCTCTGAACAATCTTGGAGTTTGCCTGTCTTCGCGGTACAAGCTACTGGGGGGGATTGATGACCTCAACGAGGCCATTGTTCTCGGCCGGGAAGCCCTCTCACTCCGCCCACCTGGACACCCTGGTCGTTCTGGGTCTCTGAACAATCTTGGAGTTCGTCTCTTTTCGCGATACAACCTACTGGGGGGAATTGATGACCTCAACGAGGCTATTGTTCTCGACCGGGGAGCCCTTTCACTTTGCTCACCTGGACACCCTGATCGTTCAATGTCTCTGAACAATCTTGGAGCTCATCTCTCTTCGCGGTACAAGCTACTGGGGGGAATTGATGACCTCGATGAGGCCATTGTTCTCGTCCGGGAAGCCCTCTCACTTCACCCAGCTGGACACCCCCATCGTTCTGTGTCTCTAAACAATCTTGGAACCCATCTGTCTTTGCGGTACAAGCTACTGGGGGGAATTGATGACCTCAACGAGGCCATTGTTCTTGACCGGGAGGCCCTCTCACTTCGCCCACCTGGACACCCTCATCGTTCAGCGTCTTTGAACAATCTTGGAACTCATCTCTCTTCACGGTACAGCCTACTGGGGGGGGTTGATGACCTCAATGAGGCCATTGTTTGTGATTGGGAAGCCCTCTCGCTTCGCCCACCTGGACACCCTGGTCGTTCTATGTCTCTGAACAATCTCGGAACCCATCTCTCTTTGCGGTACAACCTACTAGGGGGAATTGACGACCTCAACGAGGCCATTGTTCTTGAGCGGGAAGCACTCTCACTTTGCCCACCTGAACACCCTCATCATTCCGAGTCTCTGAACAATCTTGGAGTTCATCTGTCTTCACGGTACAAGCTACTGGGGGGGATTGATGACCTCAACGAGGCCATTATTCTTGGCCGGGAAGCTCTCTCACTTTGCCCACCTGGACCCCTTCATCGTTCTACGTCTCTGAACAATCTTGGAGCTGATCTCTCTTCACGGTACAACCTACTGGGGGGAATTGATGATCTCAACGAGGCCATTGTTCTCGGCCGGGAAGCCCTCTCCCTTTGCCCACCTGGGCACCCTCATCGTTCTGAGTCTCTGGACAATCTTGGAGTTCATCTTTCTTCACGGTACAAGCTACTGGGGGGAATTGATGACATCAATGAGGCCATTGTTCTTGAGCGGGAAGCCCTCTTACTTTGCCCACCTGGACACCCTGATCGTTCTGGGTCTCTGAACAATCTTGGAGCTGATCTCTCTTCACGGTACAACCTACTGGGGAGGATTGATGACCTCAACGAGGCCATTGTTTTCGGCCGGGAAGCCCTCTCACTTCGCCCACCTGGACACCCTGGTCGCTCTGGGTCTCTGACCAATCTTGGAGGTGATCTCTCGTCACGGTACAAGCTACTGGGAGGAATTGATGACCTCAACGAGGCCATTGTTCTTGACCGGGATGCCCTCTCACTTCACCCACCTGGACACCCTGATCGTTCTAAGTCTCTGAACAATCTTGGAGTTGATCTCTCTTTGCAGTACCAGCTACTGGGGGGGATCGATGACCTCAGCGAGGCCATTGTTCTCGAGCGGGAAGTTCTCTCGCTTCACCCCCCTGGGCACCCTGATCGTTCTGCGTCTCTGAACAATCTTGGAGTTAATTTGTCTTCGCGGTACAAGCTACTGGGAGAACTTGGCGACATCAATGCAGCTAGTGAAGTTAAACAAGAACTCTTTAGCCTTTACACTGAACTGGGGTGTGTGTCCCAAACACCTTCTTCAGAGGACCTGTCCGCTGCCAAAGCATGGATCAATGCGACCGAGAAGTTTAGCCACCCCACGGCCATCTGTGCATATGGAACAACCCTTCGATTACTTGTTCAACATCTAGCCGCTCTACCATCATTGCCTCAACACCTTGCTCATCTCAAGTCCCTTTCATCCTCGCTCGCCGTAGACGCATTTTCTGCTTGTCTTCGCAATCAGTCTCCAACGAAGGCAGTCGAGCTTCTTGAGCAAGGTCGCAGTCTCTTCTGGGGTCAGCTCTCTCGTCTCCGTTCCCCGCTCCACGACGTCATCGCATCGGGTCCGGAAGGCAAGGTCCTGGCGGAAGAGTACACCCGCCTGACCTCGCTCGCTCGCAATGCCCTAAATTCGTCTAGTTCAGACCAACACGATCGAGTTTGCCGTCTAAACCTCGAGTTAGAAAAGGTGGTATCTAAAATCCGCGAGCTGCCCGGTCTCTCTCGATTCCTTCTTCCCTCGCTATTCTCCGATCTCCAGTGCGCAGCTAGAGATGGACCTGTTATTATTATGAATGCCAGCGAGTACGGCTGTGATGCACTTGTCGTGTTTTCCGACAAGGATCCCATCCACGTCCCACTCCCCATTACAAAAAGAGACGCTCGAGAATTGTCAGTGCGGCTCCGTACCTTAATAAGGAGTACAAGCAGGACGGTTGTGAAGGATATGGAGAAAGAACTCGCAACTTTCTTGCGCGAATTGTGGGACAAAATAGTTTCCCATATCGTGAATGTCTTGCAGGCAATGTGTCCACGTAATTCGCGGATCTGGTGGTGTCCTACCGCCGAGTTCTCTCTTTTGCCACTCCATGCTGCCGCACCGTACAGGGAAGGTCAAAAGGGTATTCCGGATCTCTACGTTTCGTCCTACACTACCACCCTGACGGCCCTCATTCGTGCTAGAAGGCCCAATCCATTAGACTCAGTGGGTGCGAAGAAACGGTTTATTGCCATCGGTCAAGCAGCACCCGAGGGTGGAACCGAACTTCCTTGTGTAGGCTTTGAGCTGGACAGCGTCAGTAAGATCGTCGAAGGTCTCACGACGTTCACACGCATTGAGGGAGAGGATGCTTGTATTTCTCGTGTCGCCGACGAGCTGAACAAGAATGAATGGGTACACTTTTCTTGCCACGGTGTTCCAAATCAGGAGAGGCCATTCGAATCCGCTTTCGCTCTTCGCGACGGACCATTCACCATCCAACACATTCTCCAGAGCGATCTGCAGACTTCCGAGTTCGCATACCTGTCTGCTTGTTATACGACCGTTGGAGACCCAGAGAGTCCAGACGAAGCAATTCATCTTGCATCTGCGATGCAATTTGCTGGATTCCGCTCTGTTATCGGAACGATGTGGGCAGTTGATGATTCTCAGACCGATAAGGTGACACCTATGTTTTACAAATGGATGATCGACGATTCGGGTCGTCTGGATTATACCCGTGCACCGCGGGCGTTGCGGATGACGACGAGGAATGCGGGTATTTCGATGGATCAGCGCATTCTTTATATACATCTTGGGGCCTAACTTTGTATCCTTGACTCCTCTGGGCTTGTTTCCTGTTGTATCTGTTGACAAAGTCACTGTAACTGAACCAACCAGCGTCCGAGTTCCCTTTTTGCCTTTCCATCCGCGATACTGGTGTTCCCAAATCGCTACCCAGACTGGCTCTGAGAAGTCAGGAAGCATGCGTCACGGGGAACCTCGTGATCATGGATTCATTCAATGAGTTAAATTTTCCTGTCTTTTGCCACGAAAAATAGCGGAATGACTTGCCCCAAGTTGAAAAGTTGATTTCGGATGCAAAATCTTCTGTCACAAAGCACGAACAAGGAAACGAGACAGGATATATCGATTAGGCGATCGTCCTCTATCGCAAAGTGCTCGATCTCTGTTGTCCCAGCCATCCCAAGCGAGTCGACATTTTGGCTCAGCTGGGGAGTCTCTTCCTTCGTCACTATTTGCAGCTTGGAGAATCAGTCAATGTTGAAGGAGGTGTTGTTATGTTGCAGGATGCGCTCCTACTTTACCCACCAGATCACCCGGATCGTGCAGATGCCTTGAACAACCTTGCAAGCCTTCTCTCCCTTCGGTACAAGCAACTCAGAGGAATTGACGATGTCCACCATGCCATTACCCTCAATCCTGAGGCGCTGGAACTTCGTTCACTAGGACACCAAGACCGGTCGACGAGTTTAATCAATCTTTCATCGCATCTGTTTATGCGATACCAGAAGCTGGGGGGGATGAATGACCTCAGCGAGATCATTATCCTCGCGCAAGAAGCAGTGGAACTGTTCCCACAAGAACATTCAAATCGGGCCTTGTGCTTGTATTTCCTTGCGTTGTATCTCTACAGTCGATTCACACAGCCAGGAGGAAAGGCCGATCTAGATGAAGCTATTGCTCTTTGCCACGAAGCACTGGAGCTCCATCCAACAGGGAACCCCCTTCAACCAATGTGTTCGAGCAATCTTGCACTCTATCTTTCTTGTCGCTACCAACAACTTGGGCAAACTGATGACCTCAATCAGGCTATCGTCCTTGCTCGTAGCGCGCTAGCAATAGTCTCTTTGGAGCAGCCAATTCGACCAACAATGCTCAATAACCTGGCGCGTTATCTCTTAATGCGATACGAGCAGTTGGAAGGGATTGATGACCTCAACGAGTCCATTGTCTTTGCCCCCTCTGCTGTGGAACTCATTCTACCAGAAAGCCCGGATAGGTCTTCGCCTTTAAATAACCTTGCAGCTGCTCTCGGGGCTCGATATGTGAAACTCGGGGGAATCGATGACCTCAATGAGGCCGTCGATCTCGCCCAGGATGCTCTAGCGCTTAACCCACCAGGACACCCTGATCGGCCAATGTCGATGACCAACCTTGTATTTCTTCTCTCTACCCGGTGCGACCGCCCGGTGACCATTGACGATCTCAACCTGGCTATTGACCTTAGGCGAGGATCAGTAGCGCTTCGCCCACACGGTCATCCAAACCGGACAGCGTCTTTGAACAACCTTGCAGCCTGTCTCGCTGCTCGGTACAAAAGACTCGGAGACATTGTTGATCTCAACGCAGCAATCGCTGCTGCTCGAGATGTAGTGGCGCTTCAGCCACCAGGCAAATAAACCGGTCTGCGTTTTTAGATAACCTTACAAAGCACCTTCGTACACGTTTTGAACGGTCAGGCAACGGAGAGGACCTCGAGGAAGAGTTTGATCTCTATCGTCAACTGCAATATGTCTCGAATGCGGTGTCATCAGATAATTTAGCCGCCATCAAATCATGGATCTCTGCAGTTGAATATTCTCATCACTCCACCATACTTCGGTTGCTCGTTGAACATCTAGCTACTCTGCCACCATTACCCCACCATCTATCCATCCTCAAGGACCTCACATCGTCGCTCGCAACAGACGCATTTTCAGCTTGTCTTCGCAACCAGTCACCCACCAAAGCTGTAGGGTTGCTTGAACAAGGAAGAGGTGTCTTCTGGAGCCAGCTCACTCACCTCCGTTCCCCTCTCGACGACGTCATCGCATCAGGTCCAGAAGGAGAGGCATTTGCAGACGAGTTCACGCGTCTGACGGCGCTCATTCGAGATGCCCTCAAATCACCTCGGGGGTAATGACCAGCATGACCAAGTCCTTCGTCTTAACGTGGAGTTGCAAAAAGTGGTGTCGAGCATTCGCAAGTTGCTCGACTTCTCGCATTTCCTTCTTCCCCCGTCTTTCTCCCACCTTCGACGTGCAGCTAGTGATGGGCCCGTCATCATCGTAAACGCAAGTAGCTACAGCTGCGATGCACTCGTTGTCTTTGTTGACAGACCTCCTGTACATATCCCGCTACCCATAACAAAACAGGATGTCCGTCAACTATCGTCGGAACTCCGTAGGTTGACCAGGCTCGCAAAGTCAATGGACATGACAAAGGAAATACGATACTTCTTACGGGAGCTCTGGGACAAGTTGGTGTCCCACATAATCGACTTCCTCCAAACGGCGTACCCGATTCGGTCCCGGATTTGGTGATCCGAGTTCTCTCCCTTGCCACTGCATGCTGCTACTCCATTTAGGGAGGGTCAGAAGGGTGTCTCGAGTCTCTACATCTCATCTTACACACCTACGTTGACCGCCCTCATATGTGCCAGACGGCCTAGTAGTTCACCGACATCTGCCAAGAAAATGCATTTTATCGCGATCGGCGAAGCCAACGCCAGGGGAATAAATAACTTACACACCGTCAGTACCGAACTGACCCACATTTCCCGGCTCGTTGATAGTCCCACCACGTTCACACGTATGGAAGGGCAAGAGGCGTGCATCTCGAGGGTCGTCGAAGAGTTAAGCAAGAATGAATGGGTGCACTTCGCTTGTCACGGTGTTCTGGACAAGAAACAGCCTTTTGAGTCTGCATTCGCGATGCACGACGCTCGTTTTATGATTCGACAGATCATCCAGTGCGACCTCGCGAACCCCGAGTTTGCATACCTCTCGGCGTGTCATACCACCGTTGGAGACGAGGAGAGCCCAGACGAGGCGATCCACCTCGCGTCGGCGATGCAGTTTGCTGGGTTTCGTTCTGTCATTGGGACGATGTGGGCGGTTGACGACGCCGAGACGAACAAGGTCACGTCGGTGTTTTACAAGCACATGATTGATGGGTCGGGTCGTTTGAATCATACCCGTGCGGCAGCTGCGTTGCGGAGGATGATGAAGTCGGTAGATATACCGATTGATCAACGTATTTTGTACATACATCTTGGTGTCTGAACTTGATGTTGTAATTGCCTGTATGCGCACATAACATTGTCTTACCATATGCGTTCTGAGGGAATTAGTTCGATAGCGACATGCGCTAGACCATGGATCCGGGTTACCCTTGTCGAAAGGAAATGTGAGCGGCTGATACAATCAGATCATTTCACATCACCCAAATGTGCCCCTGGGGCTGAGCGGTGACTACTAGGGATGAGACCGTAGACCATAAACGCCCACGCACGTGAGTCACGGAGGCCAGAAGAGTTTGGACTGCCGCATGCCAAAAGAAAACAATCGAGGGCGTCTGTCCACAGCCAGCTGGATGCCTGTGTAAATGGTACCTCGACCAAGATCGGCCTGGAGATTAAGGGCCCTTCTTTGACAGCAGTGCTACGCCCTGAGTGGTGAATTGAAGTTAACCACCCGAAAGAGGTGATGGTCCCTTTCAAGTTGGCCTTGACGAACCCAACGTGGAGTGGGGCATGCGTAGAGGTGTCGAGACCGTATAAGGACACAATCGCCAAGTGATGTGGGTGCGCGGACTCGCGCGCATGAGGGGAGGCATGACGCACTGCCACGATAGAGTGTCAATGTGACTTGGGTGTGACTTGTGACACCCAATCCATTCTGCTCGTGTGACGACCTAGTATCCAATGATCCATCCACCTTGTTTCTCTCGGAATTTGCGTTGAAACAGCCAAATGCTATTCGTTGGCGCAGAAATCGGCCGTGCCGTTCTGTGATATCAGGCAAGTCAAATATTGGGAGGGGGAACTTACTCGTACTACACATCGAAGGGACTATGTACCTCTTTCATCCCGCCAGTGTCTACAGCTTTCGCACGTTTTCAAGGAGTCGGGAATGCCAGCTGGCTAGTACCCTTTCCAAAAGTTGTTCAGGTCTTTTTTTTTTGCCCAAGAATAACAGAATAACTTGTCCTGCCAGTTGAACGGTTGCAGTCGAGGCGATTTTCTTGCTACCAGGTTTTAGGAAGGAAGCAAGGGAACATATACTCATGAAACGATCGTCCTGGACTGCGAAGCACAGAAAGTTTGCTCACCCAGTCTTCCCACGCGTTCTCCCCTCATCTCAACCGGCAACATATTATCGCTCCGCACCGGTCGGATCGAATCATTCCACATCCTTGAGTAACCTCACGCTCATCTCTCCTCTTGCTACCCGCTCCTAGAGGCCATCGTCTTCACCCAAGATACAGTAGTAGGTTTCCAGGCGGGAAACCTGGATCGATTTCTGCGTTTACGCGAATTTACTTTCTTTCTCTTACTTCGGCACGACAGGCTGGAAGAGGTTGATGGCTTCACAATGGCATTGGCCTTCCCTGAACATAATCGCAAGCGGCCAACGTGGGCGGCTAGATTGGTCGACGTCTTTGAACAATCTTGCATTGTATTCCTTCGTCTGGTACCAGTGGCTTGTGGAGATTGATGGGCTCGACAATGCTATTATCCTCGATTGTGGGGCATGAGTACTCTCCCGGAAAGGACAACTGCTTCCGTCATCGTTCTTGAACAACCTTGCACTACATCTCTTTTCGTGGCACAAACATTTAGGCGAGCTGTAGCCTCGACGGTTTCATTGTCGTCGCCCAAGATGCAGTGACGTACTGTTCACCGGGGAACCTATTTGGTTTTCAAATTTAAGTGGCATTGTCCCTCTTTTGCCGCTCCGTACTACTAGAAGCTGGAAGGAATTGGTGACCTTGATGAGGCCATACCCCTGTGTCGTTCAAATTATTTGAACGATCTTGCAATACGCATGCATGGACGGAACTTTCGTGCTACATGTCTCCCAAATGGTGTCACCAAATGATCTGTCTGTCGTCAGAGCATTGATTCAACTAGCTCAAGATTTCCACCTCCTCTCATTGTTACTTGCAATAGAAGCATTTTGCACTTATCTTCGTAATAAATCACCTAGGAAGGCTGTTGAACACCATAAACAAGCTCGAGGTGTCTGTTCTAGTCTACGTTTAAGCTGCACGACAGAAACTTTACCGTGCAACACATTGACCATTCTAACCTGAAGAGCGCTGAGTTCACGCACTTGTCTGGGTCACACAGCTGTCGGGGACGAGGTCCTGACGAATTGCTCCACCTCACGTCAGCTCCGGGTTCCGTTCTGTTATCGGGATAATGTGGGTCATCGAAGATGCCAAGACGTGTAAGGACATGTCTGTGTTCTACAGGCATATATGATCGATGGGTCTGGTTGCCCGGATCATACCCTCGCGGCAGCCGCGTTGTGGAGGACAAAGAAGTCGGTGGAAATACCAGTTGCCCAACTCGACATTCCGTAAATGTACGTCTCTGTGCCTTGAAATTTGCCGTCTTGTAATGATTATAGTTGCACTCAGAGCGCCTGTGTTTATGAACTTTGTTCTGATCGAGCCCAATATCGGACTGCTCTGTTTTGATACCCTAGCGAGAAAACGGATGGAGCCCGGTCTACAGGGGCCAGTGACGCGTGCAGGATGACGTACTAAACCAAATTGACAGGAACGTGGCCGCCAGGGGCCAATCCAGTTCAGATAACACGTGGTCTCGGTGTGGCAGTTCCGAGTTCTCCTTCCACGATCACACCTGGATTCTGATCACCTATTCACCTGGTAATGTGACCACTTTCAATTCTGAAACTCGTCCACCCAATATTTCGGTCGAGCCACTGTAGACCAGGGTCCAAATAGTTGACCGTGGAGTGGGAGCAAGATTGACGATCGTGCACATCCGTCGTGTGCATCAGGTGATAATACTAGACGCCAACTAGACGCCACTACTACCGCCTTGCAATGTGTCGAACATGATCCGTGTCTCCGTGGTCCAATCATTCTTGGGGATACATTATGTGATGGCGTGCCTGAGCTGAAGCGCTGACCCAGGAGTTGAGCCGAACCCAGATGCGACAGAGCTCCGATCACCGCAAG
>JBBPMY010000861.1:0-11154 GCA_038090615.1 Phylloporus gajari
TACTAATTCAAACCTTAAGTATATCACCGGACCAGACTCAGCAAACTCGAGGCTGTGAATGTATGTCTGCACAGACCGTGGCCTAACCATAGTAGTTTGACATGGTACGTCCAACGGTTCATCATGATTCATAATCTGTTACATACAAGACACCACCATGTTTAAACTATTGCGCCTCACTGATGGCCCCGCAATGAAACCCTTAGTAGTAGCTTCCTTTTTCTTGAGTCTCTGTCTTTCATGCATTGACATCATAACTCCCCTAGGATTGTTCACACATATTTGGATCATCCATGCAGCAGTGTGCTTTATACTTTCCCGATGAGCACCAACAACAATGATTGATGAGTGTCAGCAATCCCCCCTTTGCCACCTCACCCTCACTTGACAAGAGCAGCAGCAGAATGACAACGACTCATTCCCCCAGCTGTTGATGAGCACACGATGCCCTCGCTGAGTTGCTCACCACATTGCTCTTTTGCCATATTATCCTCTCTCTCACGTTGCCCCTGCTCACACACTCACCCACCTGGCCTCCTCTCTCACTTGCCTCACCCTCTCACTTACTCGCCCTTTGGAGTAGTGGAGCACACAATGCGACAACAACAATGCAACATGCGCTCTTTGCCTGGCCCACTCCCTCGCCCACTTGCCCACTTGCCTCGTTCTCTGGAGCTCACCACGCTCTCATCCTCACCCTTTACCACACGACGACAACGATGTCACCAGCAGCTGATGGTGTCATGCCCTGCCAGGGACCGCCCTCCATTCGCCCTCTTACCTTGCTCACCACCCTCACTCGCCTACTCACCACCTTACCCTTTGCCGCCTCACCCGTTCTTGCTGCCTTGCCCATTCTTGCCACCTCACCCTTGCCCTCCACCATACCATAACAATGACATGGCGACAAGGGCAGCAGCCGCGTTAGGGACAGGGATGCGTGTCCTCCCAACTGTCAACAAGCACCCATGGGGTGCCTTCAACACTACCCTTGCTCACTAGCTCACCATCCCACCCTCACCTCACCCGCTCTCCCCTTCACCCACTTGTGTTGCCCACTCTCACTATCTTGCCCTTTGCCACACAACAGCGATGACGTGGTGACAATGGTACAGGAACGGGGACATGGCATCTATGACCAAGATGCCACCATGATGGGGGGCAACAAAGAGGAAGATGATAATGACACATTGAGGACGAGGATGTGACTATAACTACGACCCCACTGCATTGAGGACGTGACGACGATACACTGGGAGGACCCCCGCTCAGGGTACAAGTAGAGGCACAGGCGCCCTATATGGGCATCTACCTGGGTGATACCTGCACCCAAGACTTGTGCAGGTACACAATACCCATGCTATTGCCTAATTCCTTCCAGCCTCTTCCCTCGAAAGCACCCGCTATGACTAGTATACTAGATAATATGTAAGCATATGAGTAGCGAATATATTGTTGTTTCCCCCTGTCAAGGTTTGCATGCTACGCTGAGTGATTACCATGATATGCCTGGTTCTGAAATGCATAGCAATATTCCTGTGTTGCCCAAGGCTTGCCAATATTCGAAGTTCTTCGCATTGCAGGTATGACTGCGCCCAGATGGAATGGCATGACATTGATCCAGGAATGTGCAATATTGATATGATAGTCGATGAGATTAACCGCAAACAAAAATACTTGCTCACAATATAAATTGGCTAAAGGATTTTGGTTTTTTTGTGACAATTCAAAGCTCAGTAGTATGAATTGACATTGTACAACATTTGTTTTTCGAATGGCAACTACTTTCAGTCTGATGAACATTCCGCTGCTGAGAGAAAATTAGCATACTACTTAAAAATTTGGATGGTATTCAAGAGTGCTATCTCAATACCTTGTATTTGCTATTCTCAACACTCAGGTGATCTGCTCACACATCAATGCAATATTTTCTCACCATGTCTATCAAGTCCTTTGTGACAGGACCTGCCCAATCAAAGAAGAATTATTAGTGTTTTCCTTAGAGCATACAGTTAGTGTAGAATCGTTAATGAGGGTAACATTATCCATACAGCTGATGAGCATCAACTGTGGAGTCAATGCCAAAGATGTCACAAAAATCTGAGTGATATATTGAGTGGGACCCCTTGAAGAACACCTCCGAAGCATGGAATTTCAGGCACATCTGGTTAAAACCAGGTTCGCTATGCTGCATAGTTATCAGATTTGTTCAATTGGAATAGGAGGCTAGCCATATATTTCATTGCATGTTGATTATCACAAATGATGTGATGCCAAAGGTGTCACAAAAGTCTGAACGCTTGGAGGCCCAACGTAATGATTCTAGGATGTACACACACAAAATAAGTAGGGATTCCTTGAACAAACTCTGAAGCATGGAATCTTGGGTATATTCAGGTGAAAACCAGGTTTGCTATGTTATAATGCTATCAGATTTGCTCAATTCAGATAGGGGGCTAGCCATATATATCATCACATGTTGATTATCACAAACGATGCCATATTCAACATCAATGTCAGCATTCCTGACTTTAAAATTCAGATGGATAGCTTTATAAGAAATTTTTGATTTCAGTGGTGTATTGGCCCTTACTGGCGATCAAGTTCAGCAAGTTTATCTCCCTTCAGACTATCCAACATCCTCAACAGGTGCATGAACAATGCTTTCCAAACACCAAGTTCAAACTCATGTAGGAGATTGACCACAAGCATCAAGAAAAAGTCGAATCCTGTATGGCGTAGCTGTTCAGAGAACACATTCTAAGATGCATGTGTGAGCAGCGGAAACTTGACTAATGCAGTATGAACACCTACCTCAGTAGGCACCAAGGACTCAGCTTTAAGGAGATCTTCAACGTGGGATGCATCTACAACATAATGCTCTTCATAGATTAGCTTGCATGCAGAGGAAATCTTGAGCTGTCTTTCATTATTATCCTTGTGCGCCAGAATTTGTCATTGAAGAACATCCCTGTCTGTCGCCAGGTCTTGTACCCTATCTTTCAGAATGATGCAACGGGGGCACAGGCATGCCCCAAGGTTACAGATATTTGCTATTAATACTCTGGTCATATGTGAGGTCAGTCACTTCCTTTGACTCAGCGGTAACAAGGAACTTACTTTTCAGGATAGTCAGCCGAATACATGAAGATGTGAGGAAACAACCGCCATACTATGCCATCAGCACACGTCATTACAATGCCGTGTTCGTATGCATGAACAAATTCATTGTCAAGAACTTCCTTCCACTGGGCATGAAAAAGTTCTCTGTGACAATGCGTAAAAAACGTGTCACCAGGGAGCCTATCTTCACTATTGTTGAGTATGAAATCTTTGAAGTCATCTGGTAACTGTGACCACCGAATAAGAAACCCCAATCTGCATTAATTAAACTCAACAAAGCATGTACATGTTGAAAATAAGTGACATGGCTACACAACTTGGACAATGGCTTGCTCCTCTCATTCTTGGAGTGGTTTCCAAGGAATATGTACAAAGGCCATAGATTCGCATCCCCAAAGGACATCAACTGCGTCACGTCTGACCAGAACATGAGTGCGACAATTCATCTAGGTAGATCGTACCTGGGTTCTGGTGGTGTCTGCTGGAGCTGGTTGTGCGCATCAATGAACATCTGAGAAGTATACAGTTCACCATGAATTCTGATGTTGTGGTCTTTATGAGGAGGATGCCAATGTAGCTCGTAAGGTTCGTAGTGAACAAGCTGGTGCACTGTTGGATCCAGGATTTTCTCCCACACGACAGAGATCAGAGGGCAGCAGTAAAAATCAGAAACCATATAGTCGTGTGGCCCAAGATTAGCAGAGCGTTTGGCAAATGGTATCGAGATCGTCACAGACTTGCATCTCCAGCCAAGGTCGTTATCAATGCTGCCCATAGCTACCAAGCCACCTGGGCTGTCAAATGTCACAGAGGACAGCTCCTCAGTGGGTGTGAGTCGTCCTAATTCACGATTGATACTTGTCTATTGAGTAGCACAAATATCGTCAGGGTTGAACTCAGAGCACCCGACAATGTTGAGGAGGTCCCTAAAGTCTTGCCTGGATTTCGTTGCACTTTGATTCCAGTACCAATCAGTGAGGTAAAATGAGCTTTGGTTTGGGAATGGATGAAAAGGGTTCTCGATGCTAGTGTGTGTGTGGATTGATTCAGGCCTGAGAGACTCGCCCAGCCGAGGCTCATTGATGGGTGAATCTTCAGGATCATTTACAGGGAGCAATTCACTGTTGTATACTCAGAACAGCCCGAACAAGTTTTGCTGTGTTCAAAAAATCTGGTGGGGCTGTGGCTGGAGATAATGTGGTGGGGCCAACAGAGCTGATGAACTAGAAGTGGGTAATGGTGGTGGCAGTGATGGTGATCTGTGGTGAGCAACAGTAGCCTCTGGAGGAGGCAGAGGCAGGAGTGACTCGGGCAACATATCCCTGAACCATTTTGGAAGTTGCCTATTCGGTCAATGGGCCCTTCGCAATGAAAGTGGTAATGAGTCACCTACATTGGTTGTCTGGGCGTGTTCTGCTTCATGTTCGTCGTCCTGGGCAGTCTGGGAAAGTGTCAGTGTCCATGATGAGACGGGAAAACAACAAAACAAACCCAAGAACATCCATCAAATGGAACAGTCCCTTCGGCTTGGTGTCCACTGTCCTGGATGCTCTGAGCAAGTGCTGGCAGTAACAAGGCAGCGACCTCGGGTTGAGGGAGTGACTTGGAGCCACCTGAGAAGCGGCATTTCTTTCAATACACTTCTTGCGCCTGTGCAAGTGCACTAGAAAGGCGTTTCCTCCCTGCTTTACATGATTTTGAGTGTTTCATGAATGCTGAGCCCTGTGTGAATGAATGGCCACAGACACATATTTGTGGTGTCAACATCTGAGCACACGTTTGCAGTAGCTGTTGGTATGAGGAGAACGATAGTATCTGCCTTGCCATTGGAAATCTTAACAGAACTTACTGTACACTAAGTTGATACCTAGTTGAAGACAATACGCTGGTACCATTGACTGGAGGCTAACGAAGTCCGCCTCGAATAAAAAAGGAAATCTCAACCGAGCGACATTGGGAGTCATGGCAGTTGGTAAGGGATGCGGCACTACTGGCTGTGGCGGTGGCAAGGCTACCTTGTTTACCATGTAACTCCAGTCACATTGGAAGTAGTGGCTGTACTATCTTGTTATGGGACTTCTCATCACAAGAGATGGCATGGCCCTGCCCACAGGCAAGCCTAGTTGCAGCTATCACATGTATATATATACACGTCTCTTAGAGTATAGTCCATCCCTAAAAGCACAAGGATCTACGGGCAATTTTCCACTATGTTTGGTGTTTCGACCTTGCAATCACAGGGGGCAAGGAGAACACAACCTCAATGCAACAACACCTTTCGTCTGTGCCTCGAGAAGACAGCGCATCTCTCGAACTGTTTCCACCATTGCAAGGGCTGATCACGACAATAGTGTTGAGTGTTCGCACAGGGTGTGGTTGGGTGAGCACTGATACCGAGCATCTCCAGCACCACACCATATGGACCAAGAACAGTACCACCTCCAATAGTCCCGACTTCAATGCAAGGCATGGAAACTGTCATCAAAAGATCCTCTCCATTGTTTGTCCTGTCAGGGAATAACCCTTGCACAACAAGTCCATGTACCAGGTACGTATGGTTCCAAATCAGAGTCAAACAGCTTGTGCTCTCACATTTTGAGCTGGGTCCTGGCCAGTCACAAGGAGGATCGCAGTCAGGATATTCACTGTGTGTGTGTGTGTGCATTGAACCTGCCAACCGAACCCGCACTCTTTCCAGACCTTCGATCCAGTCAATCACCACAGGCTTCTTGTCGGTGCAGTAGTTGCCAGAGAGAGCAAGGGTAAGCATTTCGGGAAAATGCTGTTGCATCACCTCAAGTGCCTTCTCTGTACCCTTTTTCATGCCCATCACATCCCCAGTCTTGGTCACAAAGGGAACAAAGAGTGTCAGTCTGGCCATAGCAGCCTTGAGTCTCTGTAGATTGGCAAACCGTGAAGTAGACTCAAAGGCTGTCTTGTAGCCTTCGTCCAAATCAACCCATGTTTTTGCTTCTGCAGCCATTGTGATGGATGGGAAGTCGATGGCAGGACTACGCATCATTCTGTCATAAGTTAATAACGTGGTGATGCCTCTACATGGGTTGAGTGCCTTGCAACTACATGATGTAGACGCAATGAGAGTGCCCTCTGCAGTTGCCATTGGGATGTGTACTTGTTCCCCGTTGATGGTAAGAGGCCCAGCAATGCTAAGTGGAATGGGTATGTATCCAACGACATTCTCGCAACACACACCAAAAACACAGGAATAGTCATAGTTGGCCATGGGGACATCGGAATGCTCCAGCGTTCGGGTAACAGTAGCACAAGCTAACCAAGTCCTCAGCTGGTGCACTTAGTTGCGAGAGATGAACTCACAAATCAAAGGCCTTTGGATCGACACAGCGCATTCATAATTGCCAGGAACCTTCTCCAAAGCATATGCAGTAATCTTTCCATTTTGCACAAGGAGTATGATTTCTTCATCATTGAGAGTTTCCAGTGATACATGGACTGGACGAGGCTCGTTCTCAAAGATATTGATACACTCTTCTAGTGACTGCATAGAAAGGTTGATACGGGGTTCTTTGGCGACAATGACAGCAGACTGGGTCCAAAGTTTCATGTCCAGTAAGAAAGCAGGGACGCTATTGTCCCTGTTGGCAGGAATAGGGAGGGGGCCAGAAGGGGTTTGGATTCCACAGAAGGGGATGGAACAGAATTGGAGGTGTTGATTGCTCCAGAATTGCCAGGTTAGGGGCCAACCATGAACGAAGGCTTGGTACAGACAGGAGTGAACTTGATCTAGGGTTTCTTGACCTCCTGGTCTACATCTCTGTCCTTCTTGACAAGACCGATGAACTTGAATCTGACACTTTGCGGTCGTAGTCCCCTGATGGCACCTTCAGTGATACCCTTTGGAAGGTGCCATTCAAAACGACGCTGGTGGCCAGAATGAATATGATCCACTTTGAGATGACAGGATCACTGACGAGATTGGTCTAGCAAGACATGAATTATCGATGATCTTGCTAGATCTGAAGAGAGCATGTGGCCGTGCGTGGCCGAGAGGGATAACAGTGATACAAAGAGGGGGCAACTTTTACAAGCATGTCGGGAGAGCATGTTGTATTGATATCAGAAGTGTAGAATACCACAATGGAATCGAGAATGCCGGCAATGGCGGGGGAAGTAATGTCGACTTTGCGAAATTCGAAAGGAAGATGGGCCAAGGTATGGATGCACCTTTTGATTCAAATTGGGCGCCAAGGTGGTGGTAAAGCTGAGGATATGCAAAGGAAAGAGACGGGCTGTGACATGCTGTGATCAAATACAATCAATCAACAAGATAATAAATCTCACTAATAGAAGTTTCAGTCTGGTGACCGGATCTTCTTCTTTCATGCCAGTTGGGGGGGTTGTTCCTTTCCTTGAGTATGGAGTCCCTGGGACCAAGCAAGATCTTCCACAACTTGTGGCTAGGACCGCAATTTTCTGCTGGTTGAGATGGACAAACGAGCGCATTGACTGTACTCTCAGTGGTAAGATTATTGTGGCTCTGAGATTTGGTCAATGTATGCACAGTTTGAATTCTGCAGACCTGTTCAATTGCATTTGAGTCTATCCAAGTGGGGTGTGAACAAACAAATGAAAACAACTCACTTTGACCATAATCGTCAAGATGACTGCATAGAATGTACCAAATACCACGCAGTCTTGTACCAAGGACAGGGTGCCAGTGCACAAAACTCTTTGAGACCACCAACTATCCTTTTAGCTCCCAAGAGGAGTGCAGCGATCTTCAATCCATGGTCATGAAGAATAGTATTTCTGCGGGCTTGCATCGCCTTGGGGATGACCTCTCCAGCAGTCCTCCTTGACAGCAGTGGTAAGGTGCAGGTGATTGAAGATAGCCTTGGCGAGGCAAAGTTGCTTGTCAAAGCCAACCGTGCAGATGTGGAAGAGGGGCACCTCTGTCCAACTGATAGGGTCTCAGGGTAGTGCGACAACGGAAGGGCGAAGATGAACACGAGGATCGATGACGAAATGGTGGCAGTGATGAGCTAGAAGTCAGCTCCCAGTGCTTGCGAGGCTAGGAACAAGCAAATGAAGTATGCATACATGAGAAAGAATGTAACTAGCAAGGACAAGAAGAATGTCGAGAGAATCTGCTTTCTGCGATCGGGTAAGTGATTAAGATGAGTATATGCACGAGTAAAAAGGATACTGACCTTTGCAAGCTCCCAGAATCGCATGATGAGGGCATGAGTGGCATACACGACCCACTTTCCACCCTTCATTTCGCTGATGGAGTCATTGGAACGGTGCTCTATGCAATACTGAACTCCATAAGGATAAGAGACGGCTTGGCAGTGAGGGCATTGGCAAATTCTTTGTTGGGATGAAGGAAAAAGTGATGGTGCGTGCACCCGAGGACTGACTTGACACATCCGTAAAGCAGCAGCTGTCGCTGGTTGGTGGAAGTGGATGTCAGAGTGAAATCGACCAGAGGGGGTGACGAACGCATTGGAGATGTGATGGGCGAGATTGTCCAGTGATGGCGCAGGGTATGCCCAGTTTAGCAGGGTTGTCACAGTCTGACCAGGTGCGATTAGCATTTCTACGAGTACAAAATAAAGAACATACTGGATCAACAGGTTTCGCATTGGGGAACAGGAACCGCTGATTTGAAGCTTGAGTACTTGTGTGGGAGAGCTCAAGCACTCCTGTACCAGTCTTGATCGACGACGAGCCATTGGCTGTCGCACAATAATGCATGTGTTGGGGACAGCGAAGAGGGAAATGCAGGTGCAAAAACCACAGAGTGCTTTATGACAGAGAGGATGCGAAAGTAAGCGAGAGTGCCAATGATGAAGAGGCGATGATTGTTTCATTTGGGTTGTAGGCGGCGCACCCTGTAAGTGACAAAAGAGGAATACATTATGGTGGAGGAGAGGATTACTGGTACGACTTGTCAAGTGCCTTGGGGAGGTAAGGCAAAGGGGACTGTTACGGCCCGGCTGGCAGCAAGCCCAGGACCCCGACTACCGTAGCTCTCCTGAGCGGGTGAGAGGATTAGATCCCCGTGACGTAGTATTAGGTAAGTGACACTTGATATATCTTGGCAAAGAAACGTCCTAGAATGTCTGTCCTGATTTTGAACACCATGTCAGACCCCCACGTGATCATCCCTATGATCCATAGCCCAGCATTTGATGTGTTATGGGAAGACATACAGCACGCTTGCGATCCATCATCACCCATGATCACAGAGCATGAAGTTTCGTCCACTCTTCTTGCCAGTCAGGAGGCACTTGGTGACCCTGACACTGACATACCATCCCCTTTATCCGATGCGGGGTTTTCTCAAATAATTTGCTTGGATGGCGCTTCCTGGGCAGTCAAGTTCAATAATCTGGCCGACGAACTTCACTTTATTTTGCCTGCTGCCCTACCACCTCCTGTCATTGTATCCCCCATCCAGCCTTGTCCACCTGCCTGCTCCCTCGGGTTACCACCTATTTACCACAAGCTTTGCAGCATCAACACCTTATTCTGGGCAGCAGTGTCCCTCGACATCCAGAATTCCCTTTGTGTAAAATCATCCCAGAAGCTCGTTGGATGAGAGCCGACGAAGACTCAATTTATTGAATGTTACACCACTGCCATTACAAGGCAAATGACACTTTCTTCAATTTGGGAGGCAGGCAAGTTTTGCAGTTAAATTTTGTAACGTGTCCCGAGCCTTTTCTAGTCACAGTTTCTCTCGATGTGCCAGGTATCGCAAACCTTGACGTGCCGAGAGACACGATGGTTGAAACTGCCCTCCATGCAAGGGGAGCTTTTGAAGTCATCGAAGCAAAGGTAGTCACCTCGCCTATGGACATGAAGTTCGTGCTCACGTTGATGCTTGCGGTGTGTTCATTCCCTTATAAAACTCATGCATTATTATATTCTATTCCCAGTTCATGGCCACGTGGGTTTGTTACCAATTCACCTGCTACCAGAAAGTGGCACTCGCTGTCCTCCCGCATGTTACCCAAACCTGTCCCGGAATTCTTCCCCCCCCTCAAGAGTTCACCATGGAGTTCCATAAGAACTTGCAGGAACTCCTCGACAACGATTCCAAGGGATGCGGTCTACTTCATACGCAGCCCTCCAAGTCGGCTTCACAGACGATAGAAGTTCAGGTACAGAGGGCCCCATGGTTCAGCAATCTTGTCCTCAGAGAGGTCGTTCATCGTGCCTTGTATGACCCTATGTACCTGGGTTGGTTTGGCTTTTTGGAGGATACAAAGTTGGATGGCCATCGCATGTGGGCTCCTCTGGAAGTTGCTATGCCTCAGCAAGTAGGACAAGTCCTTGGTTGGGTTGGTCTCACTCTCCCAAAGCATCTCGCGTCTCTCTTACTAACTGACGTAGATTGAGGAACTCCTCGACTTCCATGCTATGCAAGCAAACAAGGCTCAGGGACCATTCACTGCATATATGCAACCACCGGATAACTTTGCTGCACACAACTCCATTATCAAGAAGGTAAATCGTCACACGCATTATCTTTCTTTGTTTGCTGGTGGTAGTGGGGAAATCCTCAAATCAGATGATCTGCTTATTTTGAAGATAGTTGCTGATCCTGAGGAGCTGCGTGCTTGCTTGATTGGATACCATACATTTATGCAGTGCCCCCCTTACCTCCCCTATGATGTTAGTGTTGCAGAACATCGTGGATGATTTTCCTTTGTCATTTACAAAGTGATATGTACTATGTACTTGGACATGAACAGCAATGACAGGACTAGTGACTGAGGTCCTTTGTGGACTCAGTACTAAAAACTCCACATTTTGCCACTCATCCACATAAAAGCACGGTCAAACTGTTCTTATCCCCCAAGGAGAACAGTCATGCAGGAAGACCAAACTTTCCACAGGCGATCTGAATGTGGTGTATAATGAAACTGAAGCTTGTTCCACTGGGGTGTGCAGTACAACGAAGGGAGTATGTACAGTTGAGACTTACTGTACTTAGCAGAGGCTTCTCTTGAGGTGTGAGAGTCTAGATTGAATAGGAACAGA
>JBBPMY010000862.1:0-11148 GCA_038090615.1 Phylloporus gajari
CACCACTGAAATCAATTTTTTCTTATAAAGCTATCCATCTGGATTTTAAAGGCAGGAATGCCGACATTGACGCCGAATATGGCATCGTTCAAGATAATCAACATATGATGAGATATATGGCTAGCCTCCTATCCCAATTGAGCAAATCTGATAGTTGTGTAACATAGCAAATCTAGTTTTCACAGGAATATACTTGAGATTCCATGCTTCGGAGTTTGTTCAAGTGCCTGTGCCATCCCAGAGTCATTACATTAGATCTCCAAGTGTACAGTATCTTTGGCATCACATCATTTGTGATAATCATCATGGAATGGAATATATGGCTAGCCTCCTATCCCAATTGGACAAATCTGATAGTTGTGTAGCATAGCAAACTCGGCTTTCACCAGATGCGTCCCCACTCATCACGCGCATATATCGCTCGAATTTTTGTGGCATCTTTGGCATTGACTCGACGGCTGATGTTCTTTGGCTGTATGGATAATATTACCCGCATTAAAAATTCTACACTAACTGTTTGTTCTAAGAAAAATACACCGTAATCTCGAGTGACACTATTCATTCTTGTCACACAGAGGCCGATAGGCATGGTGAGAAAATATTGTATTGATGTGTGAGCAGATCACCCGAGCGTCAAGTATAACAAATACGAGGTAATGGGACAGCACTCTCGAATACTGTCCAAAATTTTATGCAGTACACTAATTTTTTTCCAGCAGTGGAATGTTCATCCGGCCGAAAGTAGTTGCCACTCGAAAAATGAATGTTGTACGATGTCAATTCATACTACTGGGCTTTGGTTCATCGTGAAAAACTAAAATGCTTTAGCCGATTTATCTCGCGAGAAAGTATTTTTGTCCGTGTCTAATCCAATTAACTATTGAATCGCTATTGCACCTTTGTGAATCAATGCCGCGCCATTCCATCTCGGTACAGTCATGCCTGCAATACGAAAAACAATCGAATATTGGCAAGCCTTGGGCAACACAGGAATGTTGCCGACGTGCCATGCATTCCGGAATCGGGCATATCATCCAAACCGTAAAATGGTAATATATTCACTATTTATGTGCTTACTGCTACTACTGTAATACATATGATCGAGTATACTAGTTGTAGTGAGAACCTTTCGAGGGAAGAGGCTGGAAAAAACGGCGCGGGTATGGCACATGAGAATGGCACATATCAGGTGGATAAGGGACATACAAACCCGGGAATGTCACCGCCTAAGCGACAAAGGCAAGAGCAACGGACAGGGCGGCCACCCGGCGGCGAGTGGGTCTACCTAATTTGATTGAATATCAATGCCGCTCATCGTTGGTCGGAATTTTACTAACTTGTTCCATCAAAGTGGACTTGAGCCAGTATATAAGAGTTGAAGTCACCGTTCTCAATGGCCTAAAAAGCGTTGCTATTGACATTACGGCGGGACAAAGGGAGACACTTATCGTCGGCAGGCTGCCAGGCTCTGAGTCAATAAGCTTGATGTCCTGGACTCCTGGTTAGCTTGGTTCCTGTGTTCCACCGTAAGGCGCTGATCATACTCAGAAAATCAGCTTCGTCACAGGTTCTGTGAGGCTTACCGAACGATGCATAGTCCATTCCTCATGGCATCATTTGCATGTCCATTGGCTGTCGTTGGCCATGATCAGAGTTATCAGACACGGACTTCGAGCCATATTGCTGTGTCAGGAGTAAAAGTGGGGAAGAGTTGCTGGTGCTCGTCGGTGCTCGTCAGGAAAGTATAAAGCATGCCACCACATGGGATGATCCGAACACGTGTCGCGTGTGAACCCTCCGTTATAACGTCAATGCGTGAAGCACAGAGACTCAAGAAAAAGGAAGCTATTACGAGGGATTTCATTGCTATCAATGAGGCGCAAACAAGCTCCCGAAACATTGTGTTGCGGGTGGCGTTGTGCCGTCGGACATACCATGTGGTCCATGTCGAGCTACTTTAGTTAGGCAGCGGCCTGGGCAGACATACATTCGGCCCTGAGTTTGCTAAGTACAGGTCTGGTGACTGGTCCTGTGATACACAGACACTACCTAATGTGACAATCGTTGACAAAGTTTGAATCAGTAATATGTGATGGACCGACACCGGGGATCCAGCTCTCGGAAATCCGGATCGTGAAATAAAGTTTGCATTTTGAATGCACCGCGAGGATGGGTCGAGGAGGTCGCCGTTGTTGCGGTGGACGGGGTCATTCAAATCAGCATGATATCCGTTCACCCTGACTGAGTACTAGGGTCAACGGGACGGGACCTATACAGAAGTAGGCACGAATACCGTGTTGTCTAACTCTTGTCCGTGTCGCCATTGCCCTCTGCTTCCTTCAAAGTCGAAGCTCTCAATTTACCCACTGTCTTATTATCATACATCTGTGCATATATCCAGAAAACAGTACAAGATGGCTATTCAGTTGCCATCGCTCCGAAATCAATCCCTTGAAAGCTTTCTACATAGCCATTGGGCATGTCGAGATTCGCACTACTGTAATGCGTTTTAATGCTTGAGCGACACTTGTATGATGTAGCACTCAAATGGTCACATACCTGGCCTTGGTGAAGAGGTCAGACATTAGTTTGTGATATTTCCTCGGCCCGGTACATTTGTCCTGGACAAAGATCTGATGTAAGATACACTCGTATCTTGCGTACGCTTCTATGTTCCTTTCGCGTTCGTAGGATATTTCCTTGGGTGCGGTCCCGCTCCGCCAGTCAACGAGGACCGAGTAAATCTATTAACAATTAGTAGCTATCAGTACGAGTACGTGTCATCGATGATCCATACCGTAGTTGCAGCCAGCGATACCAAGCCCGAGGGCAACTCGAGCTTGTTCTCGTCATTGGAAATCGACACAAAATCATCTCTAAAATGGGTCGCGAACGAGTCTCCGTCAGTAAACACAACTGCACGTATGAGTCCAATGATCGCCGGATTGTGAAAGGGAAGGCAACGGATAGGATTTCCCTAATACCGGGTGCATTTGAGTCTATATGTCCAGACAATGATCCCCCACTTACCATCGCAGTTTCGGGAAAAATAAAGGAGTCGCGTGATAGCAATTCGCTGACGCGCATTTGGCATCCCTTGGCCAGGTCGTAGTGATGGATGGCGAACGTCTGCGCAAGACTTTTAAGAGATATAAGCCACGCGGTTAATCGGCCCTCCGGCTAATGTACAATTGTCAACGAGTTTAACCTTGTAGCTATTGGTGATCTAAGTGACTCACGATTGTTGCCAAGATTCTACCATACTCTGGATCCCAACGTAGACGTCGTGCGATATCTTCTTCGTGGCAGTCAACAGCAGCATCCCGTAAGGCATCAAGGGACATCTCCCGTTTCTGCACAGGCTCCGGAAACGCACAGTCAAACATAATGGCCTTAATAAAGTGGTCAACGGATCTCTTAACGACATTTCGAATGCAAGACGACTGTGCTTTGAGAGACAATGTCCCATCCAGGCTGGACTTGAGATCTGTCGTCGGAGGCCATGATTGTTCGCTGCTCACGAAGATAGGAAGTGGCTCCGACTTATTCTTGGACTCTAAGACGGCGGGCCAGACGGTGTGGACCTCAGTCTGGAGTCCACCTGTTCCATCGTTTTGCGATTCGCCGAAATCGCTGTCTTGAGCTTCTTGGTTGATTTTGGCTAGCAATAACGTCAGCGCATTGCAAAATTGGAGACATCGTAGAGTACCATTAATACTATCATCAGGCTTCTCGTTTCTGGTGCACGCATGTGAGACAACAGAGATCTAAGAGTCAGCGTAAACCAGTAGCAATAGTTCCGACAACACAAGCGTAGGTACCTCATCTGCAAACGAATTAGCTAAGTCACCGGTCGAATCGAATTTCTGGAGCTTCATCGCTTTTTCTCCCTGCCGATGGCATCAGTTAACGTCGTTGGTCATTTATGGCCCCCATAGCGGTCACCTACTTACATCTTCTACAAAACCTGTAGGCGTTTCTGATCGTGCTCGTTTGGCATGCAGATCTTCCTGAAAATCATGACCGTTCCGCATAGTGAAGGTTGAGTTGAACACCAATCGCTTACCTCGACTTCATTGTCATCCCAGAGCTCCGGTCTCTTCAGTAATTTGCTGACGAAGGAGTCGGGGTTCTGTGCATCTCGAAGCAAGAGTTCTTCTCGCACGACGGGATCTTCGCCATCGCTAGTAGTGCCAATTTCCGTAGCTCTGTCACCTTGAAAGAGTCCAAGGATAACTTCTGCTGCACTCGCGTTGAATGACGATGATCGCGAGCTGTGAGCAGAGGCGTGAGAATCCCGAACGCGTCGACCTTTTTTGGAAATAAGGAGGCGGCGACGTGAGTCGCGGCGGCATTGATCAGCATCGTTGCTGGACATAGCGCAAGAAGTCAGCTGTCAAGCAAAGGGGAACTTCGGGTTCCGGTCTTTGTGGAAGCCACCAGTTAATTACTCACCATCACTTGAGCAGAGTATAGGGTGATCATCCGTATGGGGTGTATATGGATGTATTAGGGATTGATTGAACCTTCAGCCGGCAAAGTTCAAAGGTTCCAGATACTCGGATTGCTTGCAGGTACAAGGAAACCAATACCAATGCAGTACGGTGAAGTAAGGCGTTTATGCCCAAACTTTACTTGCTAGGCCCGTC
The DNA here is from genome assembly GCA_038090615.1 of Phylloporus gajari. NCBI lineage: Eukaryota > Fungi > Basidiomycota > Agaricomycetes > Boletales > Boletaceae > Phylloporus > Phylloporus gajari. The sequence continues at coordinate 4,650 of JBBPMY010000862.1, forward strand.
AGATTCTAGGCCCGTCAGATTGTAAGTACCCCAGATCATCGCTGTGCATTGAGTTTGAGTCACACCCAACGCAGTAAAATCTGACCCAGTTCAAAGATTGCAATCACAATATAATTATTGTGTCAGCTTTGATGCGTGCACTCAAATGATGCATCTACGACTTTTCCGAAAATAGGTATTACCTCTGATTGGATGGCACCGCGGATGGCACCGCATTGTATCAATTTTAGCTTTATGACACTCGGAAAGAAACGACTTAGTTGACGGCATCACTCATACATAGAATTAGAAAACAGCTGCTACCCTCGCCGCCAATCTGGTTCCATTACTGTGGACGTAGATATACCCGCATTCTGATGTGTTTGACTTCATGGGGCGGCATACTGGGGTCAACAGTTCACGCAAACCTTGATTTAAAAAGAATCCGACACCGCACTCATTCAGGGAACGGCGTTGGGGACAGGGTAAGCCTAGGGTAGGCCCGATGGGCTGACAGCCCAAAGATACTAATCGGTGCGATGAGGTGGTTGAACTTGCTTGGACTCGCCCGCTGCTACTAACCTCTTTCAAACTTTACAGCATGGCATACCATCTCTACCCAATGTGTCCGTCCGCATATAGCTGGCTCTCGTGCTCTTGTGCATTTGAATGGAGCACTGCACGGACCTGCTGACAACATAGCGGTGAATTTCCTTCCTCCTTTTTTGTCCCCGTCCTGTGTAATGAGCCCGCACAGTGACAGGAGTGGAGTAGTCAGTGTCACCCGAAAGAAATACCCAATTCAGTCTGCCGCACCACCATGCACGGATCATTGGGTGCACAAGATATTTAAGTCGCAGAGATGGTTACTGATTGCAGGTCTCACCTTCGCTTGCTATGTCTCACAGTCCGCCTCCTGAGCGCTATGCTGCCATGCAGCGGCGAATTTTTATACTCGAAGAAGAGAACACAAGGCTTGTTAGCAAGATGGCAAAGCGGCCGTAAGTTGTCTCTGACCGGGGACACCTCGTTTACCTAATTGCGTATGCTTCATAGTATCCAGTCCTATGTCCGTGAGGGTCGAGCCATTCGTCGACTTGTTAGCCTTTCCGACCCTATCACCGACTTGATACGCGAATATGACCGGCGGGTTTTACTGGCTGATGTCCCTAACGACATTGAAGATGTGCCCTCGACTGATAAGTAAGTACTCAATAGTTCATCAGATTTGACGCTTCTTGATCTGAATCTCCTGCGGCAGGCAGGATCGTGCCTATCGTTCTTACAAGAAGCTTGTTAACTGGTGTCCGTCAATCGCGGATCTTATGCAAGCCGACGATCTGGATGGACTTGAACATGCTTGTGTGGAGGTGAGTAATTCGCATGTACTGAGAGCAATAAGAACTCATTCGTTGAAGCTGAAGAAAGGCGCTGATGGTGCTCGCGGGGACGATACGAATAATCTGAAGCGATCTGTCGTCATCTGGCTAAATAGCCAAGATCCTCACCCTGATCCCCTCGTTGGTAATTCCAAGGAAACCCGGGGGTTCTGGCACGACATTACAGGTGGTCTGATATGTCCGGTCGACTATGACTGGACTGATACTGTGTATATTAACTGTTCCTTTTCAACTTGATTCTCGTCCATCTGATCTGCTTCCATAGCGTGCGAAACGCCATCCGCAAATATGACCAGAGGTATCCGGTCACCGCGTACATGTGGCCTTCTTTTTTGTATGCGCAAGGGCAGTACCAGCGTAATCGCCCCTCGCTGGGCCTTTTCAAGGGTGCACTACTGTTGAGGGTATGTAATTCCACTAAATGCTATTCTGGTTTCTTCTCACTGACTGATAGGCATTCCGCTGTATCTTCACCTCTCCGAGCTCCGCTGCACGTGAGGAGGTTGGGGATGAAGCTAACGGTGCTCCCAACAAGCCCTCCCGCCGCTCTCGTACTCGTAGCAATGTCGCTACATTGCTCAAAATGCGAAGAGTAGAACCCCGCGCAATCGCATATGTGGCTGTTCAGGTAATTAGTCAAGTACTGTTAACACCACACATATACTGAGTAGAACTCTAATAGCTTCGCTTTGCGCTGTCCAGCCGCACGTCATGGGACTTCGAGGACGACAATTTCGACTATGATGTTTTCTACAACAACATAATTGAATGGTTTGAACGTCCAAGCACGCCCATCAAGGCTCAACTGATCACAGATCTGCTTCTTTGGTGGAACGAGTTAGTCATGTATTTCCAGGTATACTCAAATGCTTACCTTTGCTCAGAAAGGTCTTTGGTCGTCACCAAGCTTCAGCTGCAGCTGTGGACAAGCAGAATATCGCTTTGTTGTCCGTCAGAATGTCAATGTTGTAATTTGTAAACATGGTATACTTTTCCCAATCTTGTTCCGGCGATGTCGTATACTTTGACCAACATGTATGATGTACTGTATTAGCTCCATGTTTTCCCTCTAAGTGTCATATAAACTTGGTTGACATCTTACGAACCAAGTTGTATAACTATGTATATTGCTTTATGTATTGTGAAATGCTATCAAGCTCAGCTGTGAAATGGCCTTAATCATTGCTGAATTTCAGTTATGTGCATCACTAGCAGGCCAAAATCAAGGTATGGTAAGACCACTAGGAAAGGGACGTGGTTGTAAGTAATACCTGGCACTTGACTCGAATCACTAGCCGCCGCTTTCCCTCGCGATTGTTGTAGCTGGTGCACCACCACTCCCTATCTCACCACCCTGTGGTCCCTGTCACACCATGATCGTCCCGTTGTGCGGTGGTGTAGGTACGGTCACACACACGCCTCATAGTCGTGGGCGTCATAGGCACTCTAATGAATGCGATGGAGCCAAGGGGGAGAGGCAGATTCGGGTGAACGAGCAAGGGAGTAGCAAGATAAATGATACGAGGCAAAGAATGGTAGTAAATTAGTCGGTACGGAATTCCTGGGCACACACACAGTGTGACCGACACTGTCGCAGAGAGCATCATCAGGTGCTGTCTCCTTTATACACCTTACAGTCAGAGACTTCCGCTTTTACGGTGTGTACTATCTATTTGGTATTTCACACGGGATGGAGAAACGAGTGATCTTCTAGTTAGTGAGAATCCTCCTGCGTTCGACTCAGTTGATTGGTCTCTAGTTCACAGATCAGTGAAAGGAGCCTAAGGTAGAAGTAGTGCCCATCGCAGCCGCCGGCTAGTACAAGTTCGCACAGGCAACAAACAAACAAACAAACACAGATGCCTGTTGGCAAACAACCACGATGGCCCAGATGTGATTCCCCCATCGTTAGAAAAGCACGATGGGAAGTGATGCCCCCATCGGCAAATGCAACCAACAACCGCGATGGGACGTGATGCCCCCATCGTTGGAAGAGGACGGCCCCCTCAGAAAACCTGTCAATGACGATGGAAACGATGGGAAGTGATGCCCCATTGTTGGAAAAGACGACGGGAAGTAATGCCTCTGTCGGCAAACGTAACGAACGAGCAGGCTCCAGTTAATTGATTTTTAAATTCATATCAATGGCTCTTATTGTGGCTTTAATCCTACAAGAGTGAACAAAGACGTACATTGGAAGAGGTGGGTGTTTTCACTTTCACGCTCTAGCGCCTTATCATTGACATCAACAGGAACGGGTGAAAATATTCTGCTCCAGTAATGTGTACTTGAAAGTGAAGACGGCCTAAGGTAAATTTAAATGGTCGCTTTCATTGTTTGAGGTGAGCCCAAGGCAAAACCTGAATTTGCAATGCTGCTGTGAGGACATTTCGTGTATGAGATGACAGGTCTCAACTGACGAATCCCAGGAGATGGTGCTCTAGACTCGCCTTCTCGCTCCACGGACACGTGGCACTAATCGTATCTTTGCTCATGAACTGGATGTGTCATTATTCGCTCATCTGTACTACCCAAACTTGTTTTGATTCATTCTCGCTATTTTCTATGGCTAATGCTTCTTTATTTGAATATCGTAATTCAATTCATTACTTCTATAAGTCCCTGCCAGTGAATCGCAGCGCTTACCAAGTGCACCACTGGTACATGGAAATATGTGCGTCGGATTACTATACTACGTTCTTGCTACTGATTTAAATCACCCATTGGCAGCATCAACTATGGATCCTCTACAGGGCTAATGGTGAAGCGAGGATTTGTGAAGTGAAAAGGCATCGAGTCTAATCCGCAAGACTAGAACTAGGTCAAACCAGCACGTAGATAGTCGCTTAACCAAGTTTCTTGACAGTGACATTATCTAGTACATGGAGTAAGTATACATGAAGGCCGAGAGTGAAAACTACATTTTACGATTTTGCAACACACTTAGAATTGCACTAAGTATCTCAGTTTGCTTGTTTATGTCTCGCCGTAACTCCATTATCACCTGCCAATCTTTGTCCTGACAACCTGGAGAATCCGACTTGAAACCAAATGGCAACTGGAGGCAGCGACGTTTACTTGGCCGAGGTGGCTCCGGTGAACATGAGCTAGCCTTAGCTCTATCTGTGTCTGATTCTGTCAATCCATCCAGGGTGTGTCGAAGTAGTGTCTGCAACATATCCAGATCACTACGGTGTTAATTTACACATTGAAAAATGGTCCATACCTCTGAGCCTGGCTGACTTTCTTCAGATCGCTGACGTTTCAAATTTGGACGTGACGCGTCTACAAGTTCATAGTGGGGGCTGGTAGCCCTTGGGGGCTACGAGCCTAAGTATAAGTACCATCAAGTACAAATGATGCCTACCATAGTAAGAGCATCGATTGCAAGGAGAATCGGTGGGGTGCTATAGCAGCGGTTGCACACAGGTATGCCAACCTGACTGGAGTGAATACCATACTGGCCCTTTGCGCCAAGTGCTGGCCCTGTCCGCTCATTAACAGAGCTTGCATCAACCTGACTGGATGGCGACGCTGTACAACCAAAACTTGTAGCGTCCAAGTCAAGGGGATCCATCAAAGGCAGGTCGTCGTTTCTAGGTGCGTAGGGAAGGAAGACGGCCGTATACCTTCTTCTCACCCTATGTATCCACACATCGACCGGACTTCCCAATTATGATGTGAATGGGTGCAACTTACTACTAGAGCTGGTGCTTCATGCACGCACTCTACACAAGGCATTACATGACCGTGGGACTTACGTCGTGTTCTGAGACTCGGACACGGATCCCCGGGTTCTACAACGCTATGCCGAGACAGTAAGACATGGGCAGTGTTTCTAACTTGTTGATTCACAGTCAAGGATGACAAAGACCTGAACAGTATTGGCGGTATCGCTTACCAGGGCGGGCTACTCATGATCCGGAAGTCACAGGGTGCAGTCTAGGTTCCAAGCGGTTGGATCACCGTACAGGGCAATTGAATGTACGTCCTTTGCGGTCAAACCATAACAGTTCATTCGGAGTACTAACTTTGAGCTTTTTACTTCCCTGACCCGGTTGTCACAGTGGAGCGACCTGAGACACCGCACATCTTTCTTCACTTATACCGTGCTCTGATCTGATCGTCAACTTGTTGCCAGCCCGTCACTGGTTCTCTGCAGGCGCAGTACGTTCTTGTCTTTCTCTGCGTTGATGCGGCATGCGCATCATCCTTTTGATCCAATCCCTTTCTGTTGTGATCCTGTCCTCGCTGATCATGATGGATGGGCGGTTTCAATGCAGTTCTGGTCCATGCCAGCGGACGTTCAACTCAAGCAGGGCGCTCACCCATCATCGCCAGAGCTGTCTGGATTATCGATCTCAATCCACAGCTACACGTGCTCAGTCCCGGGGCCGACTCAAACACCCGCTATTCAATGCAAGGGATACTCAAGCGCACAAGAAGCCAAGGGTAGAAGTTAGGAAACATGACCTTTTGAATTTTCATTTTCTCATCTCAACTTCGACAGGATAGTCTTGAAGAACCCACAATGGGTTCAAACCCCATATCTCCATCGCAGTTGCAGCCCTCCTTACTTCCCCTGGCTGAAGGATCCATTGTTCGTAAACATTTTCTTCCTGATTTGACATTTTCTCATCTCAAATTTGACAGGATGGTCTTGAAGAACCCACAACGGGTTCGAACCCTGTATCTTCACCACGGTTGCAGCCCTCCTTACCCCCCCTGGCTGAAGGATCCACTGTTCGTAAACATTTTCTTCCTGGTTTGACGTTTTCTCATCTCAACTTCGACAGCATGATCAGGATGCACTACCGACCGATTCCAACCACATTTCCTTAGCAATAACGGAGCTGCAGCCTCCCTTGCCTTCCCCCTCTGAGCGTATTGGCGCTGTGACTACAGATAATATGCAGAACACTAGTCGGGATGTGGCTACCCCCCAGCGTCTGTCCGATGACCTGGGAGGATCAGGTCGCCCTGTACGGTCAAGGAACTTGCCTGCAAGATTTAGAGACACGCGTCCAGAACCCTCGCCTCTCACTTCGTATGATCCAAGTATTCCATTGGCAACTGAATCAGCTGCTCCACGCAAGTTGCCTCGCGTTATCCTACATGTA
>JBBPMY010000863.1:0-11143 GCA_038090615.1 Phylloporus gajari
GTCGGCGGGTCTCCGATCTCGGCTATTTGGCTTGATTGACTTACTGTACTAATATTATCTCATGAGACAAATCAGACACAACAAGCACTGCACGAGCCAAATAAAGATTGATGTAAATTTACTGATGCAAATGCACCATCCGTCGTCGCAATCCTTCGCATAGGAGAATGAATGTCAGGTGAGGAAATAGGATTCGATTAAGAAACGTACTGGTACCAGCCGCCAGGGACACAGAGCTGTTGCCAGGTATATGGATTAGGTTTGCCATGGACTACATTATCCTGTCAGATTCCTAGTCAGCCCTGTGCACTGTAGACTTCCTCTTCCAACTGGACGCACCTGGGTGTCATTGGGGGCGCTCGCATAGGTTCCAGTGGCAACGTTCTTCAAGGTAATTTGGTTGGCACCAACGAGGACAACCTCCCACTACAGGACAGAGAGTTAGCATTATGTTCTCTGCGCATGCAAATGACTGATTACCTTCGGGTTTGCAGATCCGTCCTGATAGTAGCCTACGATAGGCCCCGTCTGCAGAAAGAGGGCGGCGTCTCGGCCAGGGTATTGTGAATTGGAAATAAATAAGTGCTGTTGCATTGTCGATAGAGGATTATGACAAGTCAATCAATGAGGAAGTATCAGATGTGTTGATTCACATTAGCCCAGATGAGCCCCTTATTTATACGTTTGGAAAGACCGCATTTAAGCCTATTTGTATCCTTGAATCACGGAGAAGCCTCACCGTGCTCGACACTGCCCACCTTCCTGGAGTTGGTTACACCGAGACTGAGGGCCCGAGAAACTCCTGACAGTTCGCCGAATGAATGATGCCGGTAAATGATCTAATCAGCTATATTCTTGAGGAATTCCCTTGCGTAAATGAGCAAGGTCCACGACCTTTATGTGATGGATGGTGGTGTCATTATTTGGCTCTTTCTTCCTAGATGTACGACACAGAACTGTGCCACGAAAATGACTTCAAGTCTAGGCTCTCATAACTCAAAGCGGCTCCTTATATCATCTGAGAGATCGACCTGGGATTTCGAAGTATGTTAGAGGAACTGGAAGCCAAAGAAGTCAAGAGAGCGCCTTTTGGTTGATTCGAGAACCGAATTGTACCAGAAGAACGGGTCAGCAGACGTAAATGCAATTGTTGTGCTCATGACCGTCTTCCACAGGTGGTTAGACCGCCTGGTGGAAGAAATGGGGTCAGAACAAGGTCAACAAGAATCATGAAACTTACGAGAGACATTTTTGAGCGGATATACCTCATTTCTAACGCTGCCTACACAGTCCCAACTCACCAGCCGCTTTTGGACGCCTCCTAATTAGGAGTCTCTTCGAAGCTGAAGTTTGACGGGCACGACACAAGCCCCTCGTTGTCACTCAAATATCTCCAGATATTATGGTCGCTGGAAGCATCCGATTAAAGGTGCAAATAGAACAACCATTTCCGGACTGTCAAATACATTACTTACCAAAGTGATGGATCGGGGATAGAAACATGACCGGATGCTCCTCGGAACTGTATACTTGGGATGTTGGTGTTCGAGAAACATAGATGGCGTTAAAGAGCTGGCATATAGCCCACTTTTCAGATTGGTCTAGCTCCACGGATCGGGGTTGACCATGTATTGCCGGAGAGATCTGGAGTATTTTGGGGTGGGGTGATGCTCCGCTTGAGAATCGTGAACTTGATTTAAATTACATTTACACCAACCGATGGCGACCAATCCCAGATCAACAGAAAAATAATCACTTACCGTGGGCCCCTTACGCCCACTAATACTCCCCGCCACACGTAGGCTCCTCCGCAACTACCACATCACTCTCATCCTCCGCACACTCGGTGATAAACTCCGCCATCTTGCTTGCGAATCCTGTACAACATATTCGGCCAGACCTAGATACGAGAGAAAGAGAACACACTGATTGGTTTGGTATTGTCAGCGTGCACAGTTCATGCGGGTTATGAGGAGGTTCTGGCTGAGGTGTCTGAGCAAGTCAAAGGACAGCTCCATCCAGGCTGACACCACATGTAGCTTGCCCCAGCTAGAATGTGTCATTGACATCCTCCACAACCAACCATGCACGTCTGTCCAGGGACTTCTACAAAGACCATGGAATCGGCCTCGAGGTATCGAAGCCATCTGGACACAGATCAGCATGCAGCGCTGCCACTTGAGCAACACAAAGTACCCAATCACTCTGTTGCACCTCCTGACAAAGCGTCTCGTCACAGCTCCAAAAACAAGCTGGCGACAACACACCTTTGCTTGTGCATTATCCACACTGGGTCAAAGTGTTTACAACACAGGAAATGACACTTCGAACGAGATGTTTTTTGAGATCATCTTGCTCAGTCATGTGAGGCGATTATCTCGTATGATTGATGTGGCGTTATCGTTGATTTCCAGTAAAGGGCCACAGTAATGGGCTGCAAGGTCAGCTTCCCCTGTGTTTGTGTGCCCTGAATATCTGGTCAGCAACATGTCAAAGTCAGGCAGAGGCACCCTCGAAGAACTTTTTATTATCTGCATTGTCCACATCCGACTTCTTGTGGTTGTAACTCTCCGAATCAGGCGCAACATCAATGACAAGTTTGATAACTTGATCCTGGAGAATAGATACACCCGAAATGATGACTGCGTTGTTCTCTCCAAGAACACCTATGGTACTTGAAGTCTCTCTAGGTTAAAAAGCCTTCCTTGTCAAAGTGCAACAGTCAGCAAAATACACAAAGGAGTAAACCGCAGACGTACTTATATAGAACCACTCCAAAGAACCATCAGGTCTACAAGTGTCCTTGTTAGAGTATATGCGCTTCCAATCTTCAAGATTAAAGGTTGATTTTGGCAAGAGGTCAAGTGGGTTCTTTAGCTTTGATTTCTCAGGGAGTCGGGGACAAGGTTACCCTCATCATCTGCCTCCTGCTGCTTTGGTTTCTCCTTCTTTTCCTTTGGTGCAGTAGGAACAGGCACAGGCTTAGGTGTGCCGATGCAGACTTATGAGTAATACTTCCCGTCCAGAATCAGACGACGCATGAAGCCAAACCAGACAGCGTGTGAAAACTATACACATGCTTCGGATTGTTGCCAGAGATAGGCTCTCGAAAATCAACGTCCGATCCCGTTTGCTTCGTGAATCCAATAGAACAGCAACGAAGCATTGTCCGGAAATTGATGATCTTGGTTCCAGAATGGCCACGTACAAAGTACAACGGGGTGAGGAAGACAGTAGAGCTAGAAGAAATGCTGGGGAGCTATCCAACTTTAAATTAAGGAACGGTAATTGCAAAATGGATTTGAGAAATTGATTTGGAACAGTACACACCGACGCAAGTGCAATGGCTCAAGCGCTCATACCGCACTTGCTTGATTGTGTTATGGTTGGTTCCAGTGACGAAGAGGTAGTTCGTGACCCACCCAGCATTTGCACTTTCAAGATGTCGACAAACACATGAGCGACTGTCACGATTCTGGTCCAACTTGTAGCAAGTTGCCATGTTTTGCGATGAGTTGAGTAACTACTGTTGAGTTCCAACTGAGACTTGTCGTTTTGATCATCTTGAAATCACAACAACGAAGAGCATCGATGGGAGCTAATTGATGATGCATTCTTGTTTCCATTTACTACCATACTCCACAGGCCCCCTCATCCACCATTCTCCAGTCGGCAAATAAACACCGTCTTGCCGACAGACCAGCAAGGCCCACTTCGTGCTGTCCACACGCCACAGCTCGCATGCACGTACTATACAAGTCATACGTGCTTTCACTGGAACTCCTATAGCAGAGGCCCCAATGTTGCCACCCCATCTTACATTGAAGCTCGGATATCCTGCCATCATAAACAACACACTCGGTTTCATCCATTCACATCTCCCAAGCTGCTACGACATCCTACATACACACATACACCCCTTTTTTTCTTTTCTTATCTTCTTTTTCGAATCGCATTCTGCAGACAACGTTTAGAAACTTAACTTCAAGGGCCAGACGGCGCGTGGTGGAAGAAATTCCCGCGTTCAAGCGGGATTGTAACCCCACTGGGAATCCTTTCCCTCATAAGGGGTTTTCTGGAGCACAATCTATCAACAGAATGGATCGTGAGACGTCTTCCAAGTACTCAAAACATATATTACCGGATCACCGTCATCACCACCAGTCAGGCGCCAGACAAATCTTCCATCAGTGGTTGCAATCCTTTACATGGGGGAGTGAATGACAAATGAGGAGATTCGATTAAGAGACGTACTGGAACCAACCTCCAGGGACAGAGAACTGTTTCCAGGTGTATGTGTCAAAGCTACCAATGACTGAGACGCCCTGTCAAATCATTTCAGCACTGTGAACTGCGGACATCCTCTTCCGACTGAACACACTTGGCCTTCATATGGGGCACTTGCATAGGTTCCGGTGCCAACGTTCTTCAAGGTGATTTGGTTGCCGCCAACAACGACAACCTCCCACTACAGAACCAGAGGGTGAGCATTACGTTCTCTGTGCGTGCAAACGGCTGTTTACCTGCTCGTAAACAGACCCATCTTCATGATAGCCTACGACAGGTCCCGTCGGCTGAAAGAGGGCAGGGACTTGGCCAGGGTATTGCAAATTGCCAATCGTTGACTTTGACATTGTAAATAGAGAGGATTATAACACGTTAATCGCTGGGGAAGTATGAGATGTGTTGATTCACATCTGCCCCGATGAGCCTTCTATTTATACATCAGCAAAAAACCCGTTAAGCCTATTCGGATCCTTGAATCGCGGCGGAGAAACCTCACCATGCTTGACAGTGCCTGTCTTGGTGGAGTTGCTTACACCGAAACACTGGGCCCGAGAAACTCCTGACAGCTCGCCGACTGAATGATGCCGGTAAGTGATCTAATCGTCCATATTAGCGAGGAATCCCCTAGCGTAAATTGGCAAGGTCCACAACTCCTTATGTGATAAGTGGTAGTGTCATTGTTCGGCTCTTTCTTCCTACGACACAGAACTGCACCTCGAAAATGACTTCCGCTTGAGGTTCTCGCGGCCCAAAGCAGCTCCTTATATCGTCAGAGAGACCGACCTGGGATTTCGAAATATGTTAGAGGAAAGGAAGTAAAGAAGTCTAGAGGGCGCCTATCAGTTGGTTCAAGAACCGACTTGTGCTGGAAGAACGTGTCAGCAGACGTAAATGCAGCTGTTGGGACTCACAGCTGTCTTCCACAGGTGGTTAGACTGCCTGGTAGCAGAAACGGGGTCGGAACAAGGTCAACCAGGACTGTCAAACTTACGAAAGGTTCTGGGCAGATACTCCATTTCTAACCCCGCCTATTACATAGTCTCAACTCATCAAACACTTTTAGGCGCCTCCTAATTAGGAATCTCTTTGAAGCTGCAGGTATGACACGAGGGCCTCGTTGCCGCTTAAATATCTCCAGATGTTATGGTCGCTGGAAGCATCTGATTCTTCCTAAAAAGATGCGAACAGAACGTCCATTTCCAGAATAAGGACTGTGCATTCCTTACCAAAGTGAGGGATCAGGGATAGAAACTTGACCGGATGCTCCTCGGAACTGTATACCAGGAATGTTGGTACTCAAGAAACATAGATGGCGTTAAAGAGCTGGCATACAGCCCACTCCTCAGATTGCTCTAGCCCCTGGGGTTGCAGTTGACTGCGATTTGCCGGAGAGATAGGGGGCATTTTGGTGTGGTGCTTCGCTTGAGGGAGTTAGCTCTGTCACCCAAATCGTGAACAAGATTTGAATTACATTTACACCAACCGATGGCGACCAATCGCAGATCAACAGAAACATGACCATGGACCCTTACAAGCCACTAATACTCCCCACTGCAACCGCCACATCATTCTCATCCTCTGCACACCCGACGATAAACCCCGTCATCTCGCTCACGGATTCTGCACAACACATTCAGCTGTATCGGGATAGGGAGAAAGAGAACACACTGATCGGTTTAGCGTGGTCGGCGTGTCACACCTCACGCAGGCTATGAGGAGGTTCGGGTTGAGGCGTTTGAGCAAGTCAGAGGACGTGTTGGTTAATGGAAACTCGACACGTGGAACAAGGGCGGATGGCTTGTCTCCGCTAGATACCGAGTTAGCTCCCGCACGAGGTAGTCCATTGCTGACACATGTGGTCATCGTCAGCAGGGACTTTGTCAGCGTTGACATCGCCTGACTACACACACCAAATGCTTTGTTGGGCAGGTTTTGGCACCGTCTGGAGGTATGAAGTACAACAGGGCGAGGATGACAGTAGAGTCTGTAGAAGAAACGCCGGGGGGCCATCCTTAAATTGAGTAACACTGGTTGCAAAATGTGTCTAAAATTGATTTGGAGCAGTACCCACCGATCACAATGGCTCAAGCCCTCATACCCCATCGCTTGATTGTATTATAGTTGGTTCTAGGGACGAAGAGGTAGTTCCTGAACCAGCGACTGAAGGATATTCAATGTCGTACAATATCATTCAAAGTGGGTCTCCATTCTGCATCTCTCGAGTGACTCTATACAAACCATGGTGCAGATTAGGCGTGGTGAATGGCGAGAACCATTCAACATGGGCTAGATGGGCTGAGATGTTTGTACCAGGTGGAAAAAACATTTGTTGTGCAGTTTCGGACAACAAAAAACCCGATCGTACTTGCGCAACTCTATACCCTACATCCCTGCGAGAAAATTAGTACACGGTACACATACGAAACAACTCACCGTTCACACCTATTGAGCTCCCTTTGCCCACGTCTACAATGACTGTGTCAAAGTGTCCAGGGACCAGTCTACTACGCTTGTCACGGCACTGTGGATGTCAATGATTCGATGAACAGCGACAACCTGCTTTGCGTTGGTGCCAATATCGATGTGATAGAGGACATGATGTCAACCAAGCCTTTAGGCTCGCTGTCATCATAGTCATATAGGCAGGAGGCATGCGGGCGGCGGAAAATGATGCTGACAGAGCCGTTGGGCTCTTTGATGGTCGGAAGTGGTGGTACTCACTCGTCTTGGAATTGCGGTATCGTTGTCCCGATGCAGACGTGATTTTGAACCCATTGTGTTCATGTCGGATGGTGTGCCATTGGTCTCGGTGTAATCACAAACGCATTGGTGTCATTGAAATTGAGCTTGTCAGCGGCTGGCGTGAAGACGCCTCCAAAAATAGAAGTGCTCGGATGGGAACCTCTCGGCACGTTTGCCCGTTCAGCCGTCGTGTGCCACCGTATCACTCAATTCCCCCCGCCAATACCAAGCATGTCGAGGTGGGCCAGTAAGGAGTCACTCACAGGACCATAGACGAATCTGCTCGCTTACTGGGGTGCCTTTCCGCCTGAGGGTGTTGAAGCATGCCGTTCGCTCAGTGGTAGGTTCTTTTCTTGCGCGTGTCTCAACTTTCATGTCAATCACAGGCACGGTTCCAAATCGAAGGAATATGATCATTTCGCATGCAAGGTACATGCACACCCCATTTGCGCACTCAAGTACTCAAACCACATAACAGCTGCAAGTGTCGTTTGTTCATCAGATGCGGCAACGCGCATGAATCCCTGATCAGAGGCCCACCAAGCATACTATGGATGACATCATCATCTCCAATCCCACCCGCTAGCGTAGTTCAACTGTCCTCAGTGCCGCCACGAGCAACTGGATCGACACCTAAGCACGAAATACGACGAAGTCAAAGGTAGGAAAGGTGGTTTTGTTCTTTTACAGTGATGGATTGTGCCCTGTGCATCCAGGCACTGAAAACAGATATTGGCCGGTAGCTACTCGTAGACCACAACCGCAACACATAAGGCCTTGACCCCAATACTGATCCATGGCTTTTCAGCTAGCCCTCTCGTTCTGAGTTACCTTGACTCATACCGCCCGTCACTCGTCTCGCCAACCATCCGGCACCACTCTCCATCGCCTACAACGCTATCTACATCATTTCTGTGGTCCTAATCGCCTCCGTCGTTCTCGACTTCAACATGGTTCTCCTGTGGCCTGGACCCTGCACCTTCAGATGGAGTCCCGGACGTCGTCTAGGCGTTCTGGGAGGTTTGGGACGACGGCTCGTGTAGCCGTTTCGTCTCCCGGGCTCCTTTGTCCTTTTGGGGGTGCTTTGGTGAGTTTCCCTCCGTGTGCTCTAGTTGTTTGCTGACTAGTTCTAGCGCTTGCAATGGGTTCTTTGGCCTTGCTATGACATGCACCTCGTGTCCTGACGCTGTCGAAGCGTCCGCCTTGACTTGGGTCCCATATGGTGAGTACCCTTCATCTACTCGTTCTGGCCTCTTGTTGACACCTTCCGTGACCTCTTTGGTTACCTCTTAAGGTACGCCGTGACTTTCCGACGCTTGTAACACGTCCGTTTTGACTTCAATACCCAGAACTTCAAGGATCGTCCGCATCTGCCTCCTTCCCTTGAGCTCGAAGCTCTGGGGCTCGTTCGGTTGACTTGCAGGTACGTTCAGCCTTGTTTAATCATCCTCTTGCCCTCCTGACTTCGTTGAAGCGTCCGCTTCAGGTTCCGCGCCGACAGCTTTGCAGCTCGTAGGCACTCGCCTCCCCCTTTTGAGCGCAAAGCTGTACCTTACGGTGAGCATCTTGTCGGTGGTGGTGGTAGAAGGACTGTCCAAGTGTGACGAGTGGCAGCCTCGGCAGATTACTAATGAGTAGCGACGATGCCATCCGAAGAGGTAGATTCTGCTATAAGCTTGGCTGTTTAGGCTTCTGTGAGTTGAATTTGGTTTGGTCCGCAAAGACTTGTACTGTACAAATCTTTGTGGACTGAACGAGGTTCGGCCCCAACGATGGCGATTTCTCGCTGGCCTTCTCGCCGCTTGCACTGATGGCAGTGGAGCTCCAATGATGGGAGTCTTTGCGGCCAAATACCCTCTTCAAGGCAATCGAATCGCTCTAAGGAACGCGTCTCGGTTAGTAATAGTCAATTACTTGTTGACATCGAAGGGCTGACTTATGAACTGCTTCCATCTCGGAATCAAAAACAAGCAGCCACCCACTCGACCGTCTTGGAGTGGCCAGTTCCTGACATCGACAGTTCGACCTACCTCAATACAAAATTTTCATGGCCCGCTTTATGGCAAAAACGTGACGTTCTCGACACACACTCAACTTGGTCCCGTCCAACACAACGTTCAACCACATTCTCCCCAGACTACCGGCCCTTTGAATCATTGTAAATGTCATATTTTCTGTCGTATTTGGTCTTTTTTTTATATGTCTAGTGCCTGTCACTACACTTGCGTCACCTCGCATCCCAGGATCCAAAGGTCCACGTCGGTGGCGCTGTACCCGGTGCATGGAGACATGGTCAGCTCGCGAATGCAGACGCGTTACTAACTGCTGTGATCCTAACGTCTGAGGGTACAGTTCATCAAGTACTTGCTGGTCAAGCTCTTGTTCAGGGACGCTTGGGACATTTGGGCGCGGCTCGTTGATGTAACAGAGGTGCTTGTTGTTCCTCTCTTACATATATGCATGCTCACAGTGCTAAGTTCATCAAAATCTACGTTGTAATATCTGGTTCTTGTTTGCAATGGAGAGAAAGACTAGGGAATTTGAACGTGCGAGGCTGCATGTCACTGTTTCCAAGAGCATACTACCATTCTTTATCGCATCAAGGTATGTAATTCCGCCGAGCCTTCATCATCTCTCAACTTCCTCCCTTTTCAAGCTGCCATATTCATGGCCAGGGGTCCATGTCGACACGAATCACACGATATCCCACATGGATGGTCTCATTACTGACAATACTGACACCTAGGTGGACCCCATGTTATATGTAGTTCAGGCGCGTGAAGGATGTCTTTACACCCCGTAGCATCACTACTGATCTTCCCAATAGACATATATGCACCTTTACCTTGGAAATAAGCATATGAAGAACAGAAATTACGAGCTTGCCAGTCAGTCGTTGGAAGATGCGCGAATCAAACCACGTAATTGCGCCCATCAATCACTGTTAAGTCTCGTTGGTATAGTCCTCCGTTCTTTCGCCATGTACCGAAATTGATCCCGATTTCTAACAGATCTCTTGATGGAATTGTGATGATCTTAGGAGTTCGACAACAGCTTCGCAAGACTCTTTTTGCGACAGATCGGATGCCGAAGGTTATCATGTCTGTGCTGCACATGAGGTCAATATGACCGGACCTATCAAGATATGGGTTTCTGGTAAGCCAATGCTTTACTTACCCTTCTAACAACTGCGATGCTGACGCGGTCATTCTCTACATATTAGGCTTTAAGTAAATGTCGACGCCACCGCAAACTAGAGATAGTGCTATAAATGCGTTACATTATCACTAGACCCTGGTAGCCCGTAGGACTTGCTGGCTAAAGGTAGAGCATCTTTTCTCGATGAGCATGTGGAAGGACGCCTTGATGACGAGAACCGAGTAGTTCATTCTCTTCATGTATACTAATTGCATGCTCAGATAATCAAGCTCAATGCCATTGGGCTACGAGAGGAGGTATCGAGCAGTTCGTGGTGTAGGATATGACTCAGATGACACAGCTGCATTTGAGATGACGCTATTTAAGATGTTAATTGCCGGATCCAGATTCGTAATGAGGGCATTCCGCATTATACTGATGGTTTTCCATTGTATTTTCCTTCTGTACGAGTGGGTCATCAAGTATCTCCCACTCATAGCAAGCTACAAGTGTTCTGCAAGGTTGTATGGGACAAGGGGATCAACTAGGCTTGGAATGATACATGCTGTATTAACAAAGGAGACCACTTCGTCTTCTGAGGAGCGCTAGTCCGGACTTTTCAAGTGGTATGTGTCACCGTACACGTCTGCGATGACTGTCATATTCTCTTTGGCAAGCTGGTATTTCGCTATTCACATCTCGTAAAACTCGAACACTACTGCAATATCCTATATCCATACGTACATGCCTTCTCTCTCTCTTCTTTTCTTCATTTTTGGATTGCATTCTGGAGACAACATGTGCAAACTCGACTTCAAGGGCCGGACGGCACTGGTGGAAAAAGTTCCCGCGTTTAAGTAGTAGAATTGTAAACCCACTGGGAATCGCTTCCTGCGTAAGGGGTTGCCTGGAGTTTAACCTATCAACAGAATGGATTGTGAGAGGTCTTCCATGTACTCAAAATGGATATTACCTG
>JBBPMY010000864.1:0-11140 GCA_038090615.1 Phylloporus gajari
TCATTCAGGCAACGAGCAAATACATGATAAGCAAAAGGAATACAGTACCACACCCAACCGCCCAGACGTACATATTAGATCTCTGCTAGATATACACTCGCACCGCTCTATAAGCGTCAATAACACGCGCCTAGTGCATCATCGTGCGCTCGGCCTGCCCACCTGGCGTATCACGCAAAAGCGCGATACACAACGCCGTCACGAGATACACGGCTACACTCGCATATACCGGGAAAGACCGCTTGATAAAGAGCAGGATGCCACCCAACAAAGGTGCAATCATGCCGCCTCTGACAAGGGGATAAGCACGCGCGACAGAGAGACGCGAAATGCACGTACATGCGCGACAGTGCTGACGCGATCCCACACGCCGTCCCCCGCACCTTGGTCCCGAAAATCTCGGGGGTCCACCTATCTATACATGAGCCCCCATATGCACAAGAAAACGCGTCGACTCACCCATATAGGACCGCATACATCGTCTAGCCCCAAATCTGAATTACGTTTTCATACAAACGGTCGAGGCTGACTCACCGTAGCGGACAGACTGATCCCGACAGAGCTGACACGAACTAAGAGTGGGCTTTCCAAGAGCACAAATAAAACGCAAAAAACGGCCGTCAGGAGAGTCGTCGCGGCGAGTGTGTGGCGTCGCCCAAGCGAGCTCTCGACCATGTACGCCCCGAGCTGCCTCATTGTTGGTTCAGGGGACTTGGGACGAGAAAAAACGACATACGAGCGCGCCAGGGCAACCGCCCAGCGTGAAAATTACCACATCCCACAAATTATCCTCTAGCGACTTGTTCTCCTCACCCACACCCGTCTCGAGCAGCTTCGGATAATATACGTTGAACATAGTATAAGCTGTGTACTCGTCAGCTCCCCTCCGAGTAGGGTGTGAGCGGGAACGCACCGAGTGACATGAACAGCCAAATGGTCCACACTAGCAGCGTCGTTCGGAACCACTCGGGGCTGAGTACCATCCCAACGCGGTCGAGCCACGCAATCAGCGGGCGCTTGATCCATTTCGGCAAAATCCCTCCGAACCTGATCTCCAGCTCGACTGAGGCGATTGAGGACGCCCTCGATTCGCGAGTTCGCGAAGAGCGCCGCTTTGGCTCATCGTGCAACACGGGGAGAGAGGACGACGTTGCGTCGATAGTAGCTATGCTCAGCCTTCGCGGGGGATATGCGTCCACTGGGTCCACGAACGAGTGGGAATCGAGCGAGTTTGGAGAATCGCCCGTGGATCGGTAATCTTTGACGTTATCATCACGAGGGGCGCTAACCGCATTGGACGTGGCGTGCGCGCTTGACTCGTGTGCACGCGCGTCCTGTGTCGAGAGGATGGGTTCGCGTTCGTCGGACCCGTTTGAGGGGCGGGGTTCAAGTGGTCGTCGGTCGTCGACATCTTCGAGATCCAGGGTGATATCAGATCCGTTGAAACGAGAGATGAGCTGTAGGTTCTCGAGGGCTTCGCGGTGGCGACCTGCGTGGACGAGATAGCGCGGGGACTCGTGCAGTCGGAAGAAGACGATGCGGGCAAGGAACATGGACAGCGTCTGTGCACGTGAGTAGATATAGGTGTCCGGGGACGGCGCGTACTTACGATAAGGCCTAGGAAAACGAGCACGGACTGCCAGCCGGTATTCTCAGTAGAAGGATTGCATGGTTTGTGTGGTGGACACGAATGCCCGGGGAGAGTAAACAGAGCAACGAGCGCGGAAAGGACGGATCCAAAGGAGAAGAATACCGAGAGAGCAGTAACGAGATACTCCTTTCCCTTGGGCATATGCTCGAGAAGGAGCGTGCCGTCAGTAGGCATGGAACCCTGAAGGAGACGATCACAAGGAGACGATCACCGCGTGAACGATACCAAGAAAAAGGAAACTCACCCCAACGGCACTCCCAAGGAAGAAGAGGAGCACGCAGAGACTCCAAAACGAATTAGCGAAAGAAGCAAGGATGCCAAATAAGGAAGTGAAGAAGAGGGTCGCGTTAAACGCAGTGCTGCGCCCCACCAGGTCGGAACAAGTGCCCCAACCGACGGCACCCACCATCATCCCAGCAAACATGGAGGATGAAAGAGTCCCAATGTAGTTGTCGGGGACTGAAAGCATTAGTGGGGAAGGCGATAGCTACGTTGGCGGACAGTGTACCTTGGTAGTGTTGCTGTAC
Organism: Phylloporus gajari; assembly: GCA_038090615.1. NCBI lineage: Eukaryota > Fungi > Basidiomycota > Agaricomycetes > Boletales > Boletaceae > Phylloporus > Phylloporus gajari. Next base: position 2,179 of record JBBPMY010000864.1, read on the forward strand.
GCGAGGAAGGATAATGGCAACGGCTTGAATCCACATCTGAGCGACAAGTCAAGGGGGCCGAGGGGGTGTGGTAGTGTACTTACATTGTCTGCCATCCAACCTGGAGAACAGTTGGCATGATATACGCTCAGTGACCACAGGACTGATATACTCACCGAAACCACATAGAGAGAGAAGCATCCACTGGTAACTCCCTGCAAAACAAGACGAGATGTGAGAGAGAGATAAGAACTGGACCAAAGACGCGTACCCATTCCAATACGATCTATGGTTTTGTCTAGCGGTGTCCTGCCATCGTACTCGATGTCATCTACAAAGTCTTCCGCAACTTCGGGGTCGCTGGTGTCGCGCATCATGGAGAAGGGACGCCAGTTGGATTGTAGTGAGGACCAACAGGGTGGGATATTTGCTGTCGTGCTGTCCAGTTCCAGACCTTTAAAGTAAATTATTCAGCAGTGCCAGCGGGAGCTTTCTAAAAGCGTCTTCGGTCGACCAGCCGATTCCAATCCCGTCCATATTTCATTTCAGACTATTATATATGTACTTTGTACCAAGGTACCGAACAGTCAAACAAGCTCCAATCACAGCGCCCACTTGAAACCAAAAACGTATTCTCGTTATCGATGCTCGTGCTCACGACCAGGATAAAGCTCTCCATTCAGCGGAGCGTGTCGCTACTGGCAAACTCGTAGCTGAATCCAACAGCGTTTCCGTTAGCCGGTAAGTCGCCGGAAACCAGTGTCTTGTCCCTCGTAAAATTTGCGCAGGTCATCGGATGCAGTGCAGCGCTACTAAGCCTGTGCCACCCTGGCAGCCTGAAATGTGGCCAAGGCCGGCAAATAATGTCTGCCGGGCAGTTGAGTCATTGTATATGCGTGATGACTACCAATAACGCCGTAGTCAGTTCAAAATAGACGCCCAGGATGCGTGGGCAGAGTGACGGCAATTCTTGCACGTTGTCGTCTCGACTGCCTGGTCGCGGAGTCTCCCCTGAAAAATCTGCCTGGTCCCTGAGGCATGAAACTTTAATTTCCCACGTCGGACATCGTTGCTGGGCAATCACAGCGTGCACGCCACGGGATTCGGCGTGCAAAACATCTGTCCTCGTTCGCAGTCCTCCTTGGTCGCTTCGTGGAACCGTCTATAGCAAAGTTCTGGCTCTGGCGCAGATGCCTACGATAAGTTGAAATCTTACAGATCAAAGTGTCGTCAGAAAGCTGACTCAACAAATGCGACTGCCGCGGAACAAGGACTGGGCTTAGAAAACCATAGGCGATAGTACTACCTCAGCCACACGAACAATGCCACTAATACTTACTACTGCCCCATATCCACCTGGAAGCCCACATACTAAGTTGTTCCCGTTCATCAAATCTCTTTTGCGATATGCAGGCCTGTCTCATCCTCAGAACTCGGATGTGCTCTGGAAATCTTACGCGCGTGTTTGAGGATCGAGGTGACCTGCTGACGGAATCGTTTCGAGTACATTGTACATATAAGCGAGCTGAAGTAGAGCATCGCAATCGAGATCGGATACACCTCTCCCGGATATTATCCCCCGAACATCATCCTGCGACAGACGATTAGTTTCGGTATATTTAATAGTCTTCTGAACAAAAACGTTATATGGCGCCCATGCATTCGTCATCTTGTTGTTTTCTTTCCCGTCAACTTCGCTATCTGGTGTGCAATTGTCCATCCCTCAATACCGTCCTCTCTGAGCAAATTGCTCGCCAGTCCTTCCTTGACCTCTCCAAACCTCTCTTCTACGACCTTGGCATGGTTGTGCGCCAGTCGACAAAGTATCGTCGCGTAGTGCCAAGCACCTAGTGCCGTAGAAATATCTAGCCTTTCCACGAGCCGCTCAAACATGTACACAAGCTTTCGTCAATATCATCAGAACATACAGCACTAGTTGCGAACAAACGACGTACACCATCATTCTTGAGAACAGCAACGGGTAACACCACCACGGGTCCATCAGTTTGTACCCCATAGACCGGAACATTCCTCATTCCGACCGCCTGCAAAAACTTGACACATGCTGTGAGGTACATTCTGAGCTGATTCGTGCCTTTGACAGCATTGTCCGATCCCTTCTTATACTCGACAGCCAGGATGGGCAGCTCGAGGCACGCGTTATTTGAGCCAATATACAGCTTCTCAAATCCAGAATACATTGCGTTCTCCGAATCCGTCGAAGTCGCCTGCTCTTCAACCATACGTGGAGAAGTTGATGAAATCGAGCAAGACGGCATATTATAACGTGTTCCCTTCGATATTGTTGTGTCACCAGCAGGTAGAGTCGAGGAGTCCGCCGAAGTTTTCATCGATGGTTCTTCACTGAGATTGGTCCCGACCGTGGATTTATTCCCAGAACCCTTGCCTTTGGCTCTTCGTCCGGAAGGACTTGTTTTGCCGGCGGCGCGAACAACGAGCTGAAGCCTATTGATATCATCAAATGCCATATTTGGAAGCTCGACCACCAAACGTCCCAATGCATCGCATCGTCCCGTCGATGGAAGCCGACGAATCACAGGAATAGCCGATGCCTCCGTTTGTCTTTCAGTTGCTTTTATCCAAGCGGTCCACTGAGAGAAGACATATGTGTTATTCTCTAGCTCCTCGACATATTGAGATCGAGTGCCACCGCGGCTAGAAATCCGATTTAGAAGGTCGGTACTGGGGTGCGAGAGCAGACGTATAAATGAATCTTGAAGAGCTTCTTGGACGTGGTGATTAACAAAGTCACTTCTTGGTAAGCGAAGAGTAGTCTCCAAACTTGTTGACCATCTGCGTCAGAGACAACTGAGCATAATTATATACATACATCGGTCTCGCATTTGGATCCTCGAGGTTTGCAATCGATTGATCCGTCAGAGTGCCTACAGGGTCACCTTCCTTCATCTGGACGAGACGTATGAAGAAGTCGAACAACAAGCGGTCATGATCGACACGCCACGACGCTTCATTCACACTTTCTCGACGATCTTTCTTTTCTCGAGACCGGCGAGATGCCTGAAGAATGGCGGAGAAACTTTGCTCGAGGATTCGTAGGTCCACAGGAAATTCCCCCACTGGTATGCGTTTCACCGCTTGTGGTCGCCCAGGCTTCTCGAGTGCGGCTACACCGTCCAGTAGTTCTTGTACACATGGCTCAAGCGCGGCATCTACTTGTAGGAGATCTTTCTGGAAGGCGTCGTCAGGTATTCTACGGAAACCATTAATGCAGAAATACGCACTCTAACGCGCCATGTATCGGGCCAGATGAAGCCCGTCATTTCCTCGTATTTGTCACGGAACTCCAAATCGGACGGAATGCATTGTGGCACTACCTGCCGATCGAACATCCACCGGAAAACCCTGTAATCCTCTTTCTCGCTCGTCGCAGCAAATCTGCACGTCAGCTATAATAGGTGAACATCATCAGCCTCGGCAACACTCACGCAGAGCAGGAGAACGGCGAAGGGAGAGTAGCGCTATCTGATGTCCCATGTGGTTCTCTAATCTCTCTGCAACAACCGTCTATCAGCCAACGAACCATCCAAATCTCTCGTGACTCACGGAATTGACAAACTATCACCCTTGGATGGAATCGGCGAAGACGATGTATTTCTTAAACACCAAGAAATGAATCCTATCTATCAAGATAAAAGCAATCAACTCACGATGCTTTCTCAGAGGTCGACTGATGAGATGATGCCTTCGATGTCGCGGATCCAGATCTACGAGGTGCAAAATGAGATCAGGAAATAAAGATCAAAATGCAGGTGACTTACGGGCTAATCCTGTCCACTTTTCTTCGGGAGGCCATCGCTCTGATGTTGTTTGGGTGGGAGCTATCAATAAAGGGATAATGATGGTACCAAAAACATACTCTTCGTACCCCAAACGCTGTTGACGCTCAGCCCAGAGGGCAATCGTATCACGGCTCAGTTTCAAACCCAGATCTTGCTGTGGAACATCTGTATCAATTCGCCAAGAAAGTGACGAATGACATCGAGTCCCGCTGACAACTGTGTCGACAGATTGCTTGATGGTGTCACGGACGCCAGATATATGCGACTCTAGACCACACAAGAGCCGCGCAACCGCCAGAGCAATCGAGGGTGATGATAAATCGAGTGTGACAGGTGTTCCTATCTCCACGAGATGAACGCGGGGCTTGACACAAAGACCAACTGTCAGAAAAGGTCAGCATAATGAAAGCTCACTCACCAAGACACGATCGGAGGGCACGTCTTTATCCAGCCATCCCACGTATAACTTGATGATCGTATCGTACTTGGAGAACGCCACCCCGACCAGAGGATCACGGATGTGCCAGACACGTCGCTGATAGAGGATGCTAGACATCATCACCGGCAGTTGGTCCTCGTCCGCCATGCAAAGAACTGGTATGTGGCAGGTGGACGGTGGAGCTGCGGATGAGGAGCACGCCAAAAAGTACGCCTCGAATTGTGGCGGAGGCATTTCTTCTTCTGCTTCTTCCTCCTCGTGAATTATGGTTCTTTCGCACTCGGCGAGAAACTCGGACATTGTGAGAGAGTGAATGGGTGATTCATCCTCATCCTCGTCATCAACGAGTGAGTCTTCGAGATCTGAATCATCTTCCTCGACAGGCATCTCTGCGCAGATCGAGATGATCAGTGGTGCCAGGAAACTCCTTTTCATGTATTTCAGAATCGGAATCGACTCTCCGCTGAAATGTCGAGGTAGTATGACTGGGACATCGTCTCTAGATGACTACTCAGTGACATAAAACGTGTGGGGAGGCTAAGATCAAACTCACAATGAACAAAGTTTCGGATCCACATTAGACATGGCATTGCGGACGAGAACAGCGAGAAACGATTGCTTTGGAAATGGGGTCCCTGTTGTTCGCTCTGCTGTGAGAACGGCCTGGATTCTCGCACAGTCAACGAGCGCATGCAGACGTTGTTGGAAGTCGCTGTCAATGATTCTATCTGTGTCGTCCCAGAGATGATTGCGAGACGCGTCGTCTGAGGTGCGAAGCTGATCAAGAAGGTCGAGCGCGCGTTTATCGGTATACGACACGGGAACCTTGCAAAGGCAAAATGAAAGTTGGAACTGGGACGTCTTGAACACGACTCACCGACTCCAACCATCTGGGTAACTTCAGCTCGTTCTGCAGAGACTGGACGAACTGCGAGACGAATGGTGGCAAGAAAGACGCGTCCTCATGATAGAAAACATCGTCGCGTATGAGCTCGAAATACGACGCCATTGAAACGAGTGACAAGAGAGGCCATAACACGTGACTTACACTTTGTACCGCATCCACCATGTCTGCCGACACGAAAACATCCAAGCCAAAGCCCGTCAACGTCTTCTCCAACGACGGCTCCTTCCTCGAACGCTTTCAACGCAGCAAAGCACCCACACACCTGTAAAACTCCCTCTTGTCGTAACCACCGTACAGGAAGAACTCTACAGACACAAGTCTTCCTAAGCCCTCACAAAGTCGGTCTCAGTCTCTATTCTCTGTCGCTTGTCCTGACCTTTGACAGTAAGAAACAGTTTTCAGACGGATTTGCCCACCGCGCATGCACTGTATGCTCGCGCGTGCTCGTTGTATTATAGATATAAAAACCGGGGCGAGCGTTCACCTCCACCTGATTCCTCCCCCGCAGTGACAAGCACAGATACAAATCTGTCCAGTCCACAAGGTCTATCTCACTCGTTTTGATGTTCTGTCCTCGTCTTATGACACTGATCGCGTACTTAAAGATACCGCCACCACAAATAACACTATCCCCTAGTTACAGCAAGTGCTCCTAGTTTCATGGTGTGTATACGTCGAGAACTACCCTTCCATGTATACCAGAGCACAAAAGCATATCTAATTCTATAATCACCAGCTCGCGTGTGATCGTCTTGCAACGTTTTCGGTACCATATATGCTCCAGTCGTTGCCCAAAAACGTATTAAAACGCTTCCACAGCCTCTTAGCGTGTCTACTATCTGTGCCAGCAGACTCGAAGATGACATACGCATAATCAATGGCTATTTCCCATCAGCCGTCCAAGGCCTCATCGCCCTCCGAGGTGTCGAGGCTACGCTCTAGAACTGCCTTCACAGCAACTTGTTCATCATCCACAACTGGTTCCCCCACCAGATGTGGGTCGTCAAGAGTCCTCCGAGGTGAACGTGGCGGATCATTATTCCGACTCTTCAACCAAGCAAAGCCGTCGCAGGCTGCCGACCTCGTCCAGTCAACATACATCTCAATGGTCAAGTACAAGCCTAGAGCAATACATATAAAAGAATAAAAGACATGGACTAGGCGCGCATATGAACCTCGGTGCTCAAGACCGGAGCGGGCCTATATGCATAGCACATTTTTGCATCCAAGAGTGCCTCGATTAGCTAGTAGTCGCCGGAGCCTTGTCCCCCGCGTCCGAAGTGTCGCAAAACTTGCGCAGGTCGTCGAGATGCAGCAGCGCTGAGCCTGTGCCACCCCGGCAGCCTGAAATGTGGCCAAGGTCCGCAAATAGTGTCTACTGAGCAGTTGAGTCATTGTGTATGCGTGACGTATGGTAATGACGCCCTGATCAGTTCAAAATACAGTCGACTCCCTTGTAATGAATACCAGGTAAAACGAATACTCCCTTCTAACATATAGCTTTTTGGATATCCCAAGTTGGTTTGTGGGGAATTCAATAAATAACGAATAACCCCCTCATAACATATAATGAATAGCATTTTGGGGTGGTCAAAACGAATAGATATGTGAAATATCTGCTAAATATGGAGGTCTATTAGGCTGTTTATGGCAACTGCGACTAGGTTGGCTTTCGTCTCCACCCATTCATCCCCCACCAATGACCCGATTTCCGAAGCGGAGTGACTTGTTGATGCAGCATTGGACAATCTTCAGACTACCGGAGCGTTGCAAAAGTCAAACCGGATGACCATTGCAGAACTTCTGAACCCAGCTGCAGAGAGCCACAATATCTTCAATGCGACTGATGAAGATATCTTTTGTTCTGTTATGGACACAAAGGCAGCACGAGAAGGGAACAAGGAAGGAAGTGACGATGTGGATGACAGCGACATTCCCGGTGCCAAGCAGTCCCTTGTGACTCGTAACGAAGCACTCCAGGCATCACCGCTACTGAGGCAATACATCAAGGACCCTTTGCTCGTAAGTTGGAGGTTATGCTCAGTTCGTTTGGGTGCAAGACACGGGTTCACAACATGCAAGTGATGACAGACAGCAAAATCCGACTATTTCTCTCCCAAATAGACTTATTTTATCGTAGATCTAAGCTAGTTCCATGTCTTATTAATGTCCGTACTCGATTTAGTTCGTTTTCGCCATTGGTCACTGACCGCACGCATAATGAATACTCCCTCATAACTTATACCTTTGGACCTGTCCCGACAGCTATTCGTTATAAGGGAGTCGACTGTAGACGCCTCGTAGAATCTGCAGATGCATGGACGGAGTGACAGTAGCCCTTGCACGCTGTCGTCTCGACTGCCTGCCCTGAAAAGTCTACCCAAAGGTCCCCGAAACTCGAGTTTCCTACGCTCGACATCGTTGCTGGGCAATGACGGCGTGCCGCGTGCGCGCGACAGGATTCGGCGCGCAAGACACTTGCCTCGTTGCAGAGCACCGTACCCGCGGTGTACGGTGTTCCACGGGTGTGACCTAAAATAGAAAATTCGACTTCGTGTTTGATTTTCTAGCAACAACTTAGTTCTTTCTTGCGGATCAAAATGTGACCCCAAGCATGAACCTACGATATGCTCTCTTTTGTGTTGAAATATTGTCAAGTTATTGACCAGATCACAGTTGATAAGAAACCCCCGCAGTTTCGCAAATATGAACTTGATGATTCAGAGTGGAGGATAGTGGAGGATCTCATTTCGGTCCCAGAGGTATATCCGCACTACGTTTATATGGTATTTTGGACTTATAACTCCCCAGCGATACAAGTAAGCGACTCTGTTCTTTTCACAAGACTCTGCGTCTGTTGCGGCTGTAATTCCAGCCATGGACAAACTAGACGCTCATATCGCTGCTAAGTCCAAGGAAGAATTCAATCCGGCAATTCTTGCAGCAATAAAACTTGCTCATAACAAAATGGATCGTTACTGGAAAGCAACAGACGACTCACACATCTATCGAATTGCCATGGGTATGTGGTACCATTCAATTGTCATTTGCATAACTGATTTTCGATATCTAGTTCTCCACCCTGGCCTCAAGCTTAAGGATTTCCACTCACACAATTGGGAAGAGGAATGGGTTGACATCGCAGAGAATTTAGTTCGTGAGGAATGGGTCGACTGCTATCATGACCAGACCACTGGGACTGACTCTAGCATGCCAGAAATACCCAAAGCCGAGCCAACAAGTGGATTCGACGATTTCGGTGGCATTTCTCTTGTGCAGACAACCGCGATCAATGAGCTTGAGGGATATCTACAAAAACCCACGGAAAGTGTTAAGGATCCGCTTCTGTGGTGGGTCAACAACAAGTCAAGTTATCCGGCACTCTCTCGCAAGGCGCTGGACTACCTCAGTGTTCCTGGTAAGTCCAGAGTTATTTTGCACAATGCTCAGCTAACTGTGGATTTCGACAGCGACTTCAACTTCTGTTGAGCGTGTTCTCACAAGGTCGACAACTCCTTCATTTCACACGCAACAGACTATCAGGCAATTCAATCTGAGCTTTGCTATGCCTTGAGGCTTGGATCCGCCAAGACCTTATGTCCTTGGATGATCTCACCAAAGTCATTCGTGGTGGTACACAGAAGGGAAAGTGTAGTACTTCCAGATAAGTAGCTTGTACTAGAGACAGTGGGTTGTAACACTCCAGTAATTATCCCGACAAACCAAGACACTGCACGAAGGCCAACACCGCGGGTGGGACGGGTCGGTGTTGACCCGTACCCGCGGGGGTGCGGTGTTGGCGGGTACGGGTGCCGG
>JBBPMY010000865.1:0-11115 GCA_038090615.1 Phylloporus gajari
TTCATAGATCAAACTCAGTTATCTCAGACTGAATTAGGGATATATATACAATACTTTTATACATGAAACAGTAGACACAGAATACATACAAGTCAGATCACTTGTATCAGACTACTTCTATCAATTAAAAGTCGCTTTATCTGTTCCTATTCAATCTAGACTCTCACACCTCAAGGAGGAGCCTCTGCTAAGTACAGTAAGTCTCAACTGTACATACTCCCTTCATTGTACTGCGCACCCCAGTGGAACAAGCTTCAGTTTCATTAGTTAGTGGGTGATGAGGCAGTTGCCCGAATCACTTCACGTCCTCTCTTGTCTCAAATACTGGATCCTTTTGATGTTATTTCACATTGAAAACCATGATTGGTTAATGAGAGAACAGACAATAGTCTGTTTACCATATGTGGAGCATACCATACGTCATGTAGTGTTACTATTGTTGGATTGATGATACCATTGGTTTGTTTTAGAAGAACCGTTCCTGGTCCATACAGTGGAGATGAATCTCCATTTGCTATGGATTCCTTTTTGGTGTACTGATTTAGATGAACAAAGTCATCTATAAATGGTGATAAGTGATGTGTGCAACCACTATCTATCATCCAATGATTCTTAGAGAAATCACTCTTTGGAGAATTTTCTCTGAGATAGTAGCAAAGGTATTCATTGCTCTCTTCATCATAGAAGGTTACTCTATCATCGTCCTCATAGTCTAATCTTTGTCTCTCATATACATGAGGTCCTCTCATTGGAATTAATCCTTCATGAGTCAGATTGACTATGTATAACTCATGAGTTTGTTTCTTTGAACAACCCTGCAAGTTACCTCTTGGTACTTCATGCACTTGTTGTGCATGACTCATAGCATATGCATCGTGGGTTTGATGATCTATGAGTAACCCTTGAGTTTGTCTCTTTGGATGATCTCAAGGATTACCTCTACAATTCTCATGTCTATGAGCTGAAGTGTGGAATGCTTCTGTGGAGGTATAAGGTATCCTTTGTGTGTGAAGGGCATCATGATTATTAAAGTGATTTCTTTGTGAAATCAAACCTCCAATGGCTATCACCATTTTCTTCTTCTTCCTCTTCTTGGTCTGTCTTGAAGCTTCTGGCTTCAGTGTTTTGTCTCAATCATCTTTGATCAGTATCTGAGAAGGTCCTGCTCCATCTTTCATCTCGGAGTTAGAAAGAGGAGCTCCTTCAAAAGGAAGGATGATGAACATCATCCATACCTGAATCTTCATGTCCTGTTTCCCATGTATCCATGTTCTCCGGTGGTTCTTCCAGGTTGAGGATAGCTCCTTCAGGAGTTTCTGGCCAAGGTGGCATATCCTCATTCCAATACACTTCTTCTGCTTCATTTAGTTCATCAGTATCACTTTCCACGACTACTTCATGGACAAAGCCTTGTTCTCTGTCTACCATATTGGTAGCAGGTGCCTTTCCTTTTCCTTTGTTCTGCTTTCTCATTTCAAAACCAGCTCAGCTAGCTTCCTTTTTATCTTTAAAGGAAGTGGGTCTCCTTTGGAATTTAGTGTGCCCTGTCAGACCACTGTTTCCATAGGGTTGGTTTGGTTTCAAACCACTAGCCTTATAAGGACGCTATTTATTGTAAGTGGGTGGTCCCTTGTGAATTACATTGGTTTGATTCGCAGTGCTTACCTGTTGAGAAGTGGAAGAACCTGCTTCTACATTGGATATTCTGGTTTTGAGATTGCGTCTTGATGCAAGCATCAAGACTTCTGCCAAGATCTTTGTAGTTATTGTGTTTACAGTGAAATTAGCAATTTCTGTGGTCAGTGCCACAGTAGAGCAGAATTGGTACATATCTCCTGGAAGCCATTCCAAAAGGAACATGGCTTTGAAGGAGTCAGGAAGGACAAGATCAGCATCTTTCATCTGATCAAATAGTGAAGTGACACGATTAATGTCTTTGCTTGCTGTTCTTGGGTTAATAGTAACCCGGTTTGCTTGGTGGAACAAATGAAGTTGTCCAGCCAAGTCTTGAGATGCAAACAGAGATTGCATCTTCTCCCAGATTGCTTTCAATACTGAGGGTTTAATGGCTTGATCAGCATAGTCATATGATACATGATGAATGAAGGCGTCACTGATGGTGTTGGCAATAATGCCACACACTCATTTATCAATGACTTCCCACTTTCCTTGATTGACATTAACAGTGCCAACAAAGGTAGTGGTTCTGGAGATCTACAACCAAACAGAAAGAGATTGAAGAACTGATTGGAGATGCACGCTCTATATGGGATAATTGATAGGACCCTTGAGGATGGGTATGCGAGTGATGATGGTGTTATCAGTTTTAAAGTCAGAAGGTATGGTGATTGCTGCCATTTAGAGGAATCAGATGATGTCTATCAGTCCATAATCAGCAAAAAGTTCTTTGAAAATGTGAGATAAAAGATTGAATTCAGATGGTACTTCTCGTATTTCCTCTTTGTCTGAAGAATCTGGTAATGGAAAATCCTGAGGGTGTGGAGCCCAATTTTGTCTTCTTCTTCAGTTGTTTAACCAGAGGAGAGTGCAACACCCCTTTTTGTTAAACCCAATTGGTTTAAGAGAGTCCCAGTAGTTCTTACGATCCTCTTTAGTCCTTGGAAGTTGAGAAGTAGAAGATTGAAATGTTATTGGGTTGGAACTATGTCTTTTGAATGCTTTAAAATGCAAGTATTTGAAGTAATGGGGGTTTTTGAAGGTAATAACCCTTCCATCTCTTTCATGAGACAACACTTTTGAAGTAGTTGTTTTGAAAGGAAAGTCTATAGTATGAAGGATGTTCCAAGCATTCAGTTGAGCGACTGAAGACATATCATAATCTTCTAAATATGAACTATCTCCATGGAAATTGTCCAAGGGCCAAAGAGGATGTAAAGAGAAGCTACCATAGATACTAAGTACATCTTCTAGTTCTTCATTTTTCTTCACCTTGCTCAGCAGCATGTCTCTTTCTGAGTCTGTTAGCTTGGGAAAGGAATTCAGTACATCCTTTATTTTTGGTTTGTGCTGAAAGGCTGAAGTAGACGTCATCTTCTGAAGCTATACCTGCATGTTCGAGTATCAGCTTCTTTATCACCAAGAACTTCTTAAAAATCTCGGGCGTTCTCTGCTTCATGAGAGCCTGGTAGTGCTTGTTGAAGCACTTATTCCACTCCCTTACTCCCATTCCTACTCTTCTTCCATACTCCTCTGCAGGCTCTCCTTTGTACCATCCTCTGTCTGCTATCTCTAACCAAGCCTTGTCTTCAGGCATGTAGTTAGGGTTTTTTGACTTAATAAATAAAAGATTCACATAAGATGGAGGAAAAATGTCTGTATGAAATATCTCCCAGCCTTGGTCTTGCACCACATAATCAGTTGCATCTTTGTAAGATGCAGTAGGAAAGACCCAACCTGCACTCTCATAGGCCTTGCCTATGGACTCCATCTAGTATGCGAGTGTGCAGACGGAGTGCATCACCCCAGACTCACAACTCTGAATCCAGAAAGGGTAGACCATCCAAGAAGAATATTGTATCTTCTCTTGACTGATCTGGTGATGGAGCTGAGGGTATGTTGGTCTCAACTCTATTTTGGCAATGTGAAGATGCTCCACCTCAACTTCTTTCTTCACTATCAGTTGGTGGTGAAGAGGAAGAAGGCGGGGTGGCTTGTGGAAGTGGGTGAACAGGAGCCTGTCGTCTTCTTGACAGGTTAGGACATTGCTGACCATCCATTACTCCTTGACTCTGACCTGCAGGAAGCAGTCCAGATCCCAAGGTCGAACTTGCATAAGCTCTCCATTGAGTAGGTGCTGGAGGAACTCCCCCCCTACGTCTATGAGCAGTGCCCTGCCTAGCATGGCCAGTGCTTGCAGGGACTCATAGTTGGCTTGCTTCATTTGAATTGGAGCTTTCAAACTCGCCAAAGTGGGGGGCTCCAAGAGCCACTGTCTGAATAGCCCCTCTGTTGTCCTGTGTGGTTCCTCCTGAAGTAGGAGGGTCTCTAGTCTCACTGCTATTTGTGGTGACAGCAGATATTGGAGGGATGGAGAGGATGGTGGGGTTGACTACAGCAGCTCGTTCCTGTTTGAGTCTATGCTGGAGTGTTTATCAGGCTGCAAGGGTGAGGATGGATCAGAGGCTGTTGAGGACTGTGGCTTCTCTTGCTGCAAGAGCCTCTTCCTCTGCAGATCCTGAGGAGCAGTTGTCATCCTCTGGAGTCCTAGGAACAGTGGCTGGGGCTGAGCATAGCCCATACAGTGAGGAAGTGTTGAGGAGTTTGTCATCATGTTGTTGAGAATAGCGAGGGGGTTCAACAAGTGCTTGGACAATTGGAGAGTGTGGTGGAGAGATGGGAGTGTGAGTGGTGGGCTGTCCTTGGTTTTGGATGACTCTGAAAAATTTGAAGGGCACAAACTGGTGGTCAAGTAAGTCATCATCAGGTCCCCTTCTGACAACATCTGTCTCACCGTGACGGTAGATCTCTGTTCTTTCTATTGCACCATGGCAAATAGGGCAGGGGATCTCAAAGGGAACTCCTGGTGCCATTAGATGAGTATCTCTGATTTGTCTAGTACAAGACTCGTACTGAGGGGGTCTACCAGATGTTTCTAGCGTTGGGTTATCCTCTCTAGGAGGGGTTATGACAGGATTTTCCAAAGATTCTTCTTCAGGAGGTATATGAGTATCTCAAGGTGGTGTTCCTCAGGTTTGTGATCCGGAGATGCTGTTACTTACTAAGGGTGGTATGAGTCTGCTCAAAGCCACTGTCAGCATTAATTCATGAGTTTGGGTTTGGCTCTTAATATGAGCTATCATGATTAAAGTCTCAGATCTTTTCTGGAAAACAGCAAATCCTTGTTCAAAGGTGAACAATAGATAATGAGCCATTAGCTCCACCATTACGGTCAATTCAAGACCGTTATATAAATCGGTAAACAGAGTGTAGAGAAATAACAAGTCCAGCAACCACCATGAATCTCCTATGTGTGAGACGGAGGGAGGCATTGTAGAGTACTAGCAAAAGATGAACTCTCTTGTCTAGACAACAGGGCTCATAACCTTTTGGAGTAGAAGACTCCAAACAGTTGAGGAAATGAGCTAAGTGGGAATACTCACTTAGTAAGGAGACTTTGAGGTGGTAATCAAGGATAAGGTAGTGCTTAGTGTAAACACCAAGTGCTAGTAGAACAGAGACATGGATATTCTGTTAGAGGAGTGACTAGGTGGGAGCTCCTCCTTATATACAGTACATTGTGTTTGTATCTATATGGTTGTTCTAAATACATAGAACAATAACAGCCAATGGCAGTAAACTCTCTTATTGTACTATTAGTAATAGCCAATAGCAAAACATGAGCAGTGTCATATAGAAAACATAATGATCCATTAAGATAGGATCATGTGTAATCATGCTTACTTGAATGATAAGATAGATAAGAAAATAAGTATGATCTAGCATCTAATCGATGCTGATTAATGATAACATAAGCATCATTCTCAACACCTATAGATGGTAGAGGGGAGTGACCTCAGTAGTCTAGGACAATCTCAGTATAAGGGATAAACCCTATAGTACTAGATATGAGAACTAGAGGAAGGGGATGGTATTGATTCTAGTTAGAGGAGCAACTATGAGGAGCTCTTCCTTATATACAGTACATGCTGTTTGTACTTGTGTACAGTAATTCCATAAAGATGGAACAATAGTAGCCAATAGTGTATAATGCTCTTATCTCAGCCAATAGTAATAAAGACGATAAGAAGCATGCTATAAGTGTCAACCAATGGCATAATATAAGCAGTGGAGTATCAGTCAGCATATTAAGTCACATGACATGGATTGGTGATCCATTAGTCATTTAGTATGACGTTTAGTCATACAGTGACAGTCATCATGGATAATAGAATATCCGAATAGTAAGTATGATGATCATGTATATGATCAAGATAAGATCATTGATCAAGACTGATATGGAATGTCAGATAAGCTTAGATTAGATGAACACTGATAATTCCAACACTCCTCCTCACTGTGAATGTTAGGAACAGTGTAAAGGATAAAATGTTTACATCCCTCTGAAACATTGAGGTGTTCTAGGTTTCTGATGTTAGTAATGTCTATTAACTGTTGATTAGTCAATACTGGTGAAAGTATGACTTCACCACATCAACAGTCTTTATTGAGCCCTGAATGATACTGTTAATTTTTTGTCTCTTGATTGTGAGGTTGTGTTTGTACAACATCAATCTAGTGTCAATAGATGATCAATTATTAATGAACTTGTTACCAGTTATTCATTCTTGTATCAGAACAAGGAGTTTGAACTTTTACAGCAGTTATGGGTGACTCAACATCAAGCCAATGTGCTGAAGATCAATTATTTATTTTAGCCTTGTTGGTCAATAAAGACCATCTGATAAAGCAAATTGTAGTTGTAGGAATGGGACATCTGCATTGCTTGTCTGGAAATGATTTTCTGAAGAATGATATAAGGTCTTTGCTATATGAAGTAGCAAGAACTGGTATTAGTTCCAATCATGATTATTGAAGTCATAATGTATGGCAAGGAACTACTTGAGCAATGTAATGATCATCAGCTTGTTTGAGCTATAGACATCTCTATTGGAATAAATCCAATAGGAATTAGGACAGGTAATCCTTTAAGCCCTATAAGCAAGGCTATGTCTCACTAGTGTGGTGTCTCATGATTTTAGTCATGGTTGTTCTGTTTAAATCATTTAGTGATTTATGTCTCATGAACTTTGTTCATGGTGGAGGAAGTATGAGTGCTCCAGCTCAAGAAACATTATTAGTAATGTTAAAGGTGAAAAGAAACTTGCCTGAGGGTTGAGCATAAGGCTAAAACGAGATTGCTCAAAAATCAAGGCCTTTAATGTCTTCTGATAATAAAGAAATGATGCTACCATGATGAATAATCTTCAAGATAAAGATTAGGTAGTCATCAGGAAATCAGAGAAAGGTAAGCTGTTTTGCTCTGAAGGCCAGCTTAAAACTTCTTTGTAGCATCTCATGCTATATCTGAGTTGTTCCATAGACTTGTCTGCCAAATAAACCTTGTTTATTCCTGACCAAAGTGCTTTTTAAGCACTTTCCTTTTCTTTGTCTTAGGAAGACAGTATTGCTGTCTGTAACTTCCTGTTCTTCATCAAGAGGTGATGAGTGACTTTATTGAAAGTCTGACTTCTTTGGAAGTCAAGGAGCTATTCTAGAAACCAAGAGGTATATAGTGGTTTCTTTTGACTGGAATCTTCTTGTAGCTTGACTATGATCCTGTAAATGTAAAGGCTATTTCCACACCTTGTTTCATTAACATGATGTACATGTCTCAGATCAATTAAGAACTGGATGAAACCGTATGATTTAGGGATTTAGCAATGTCTTTTTCAAGGAGTGTAACTTCTCCTGAATTATGACAAGACTAATAGTCAATTCCTTAGTGTTATGGATTTACAGATGAATATGACCATCTCCCAAGTGTAATACAAGAGCAGTTCTCATACAAACCATTTAGACAGGAATAACTCATATTGGGCTTACAATAACCATAGGCCAATATACTCTCTCATGTTAATGAGGAATGTCTGTCTGTTATGTCATTCAGGTTATAAAGACTTAGCTTTGTGATTCCTGAAGATGGAAACAATAGAGCTTTTCTCTCCTAACTAGGGAGGTGTCTTTCTTGCTCACTTCAACAAGAGGTAAAAGGAGGATCATCAGGTTCAAGAGGAACCTGGAATGGTAGTGTTGATAAGAAGACTTCTTGTTCTGAGTTTCTAGTTCAGAACAGTCATAACGGAATAGTGGTAGGTTTATTATTTTGACTTCTGGAACTGTGTGGGAGAAAGCATTATAAGACTGACAAACTTGGGTTTGAATAACCTTTGTCTCTTAATTAGGTCTGTTCCAACATGTCCTTGCATTCTGTCAGATTGGGTGACTAATGTCAGGCCTAAATGACATATGAACTGGGATGTGAAGGCATAACTATAGCCAACACAGAATGATTGTGAAACATCTCAGATACTCTGTCTGTAGTCTCTGAACTAGGTGGCAGAAATGCCAAGCTGTGCCAGGGGTAGACAGTGACTTAGCAGATCTGGTGGAATGCTTACTCTTTTTCAATGCATGGTTGTCTTGTCATTTAACTGGGAGCTACCCATGACAGTGAAGTATTCTCAATTATAGGATTAGAAGGTGCTTAAATGGATGGAATGGTAGTCTCAGTGATGACACTGGTGTTTAGCAAAATGAAGTGTGAGGGAATGTCATGATAGCAAGGCTAAAGCAAGTCAGCTATTCTAATCCCTCCTCATCCCAATCAAGGAGTAAAAAGCACAAGTGGAAGTCCTGATGACCAGCAAAAGGACAACCAAACTTCCATGCAAGAAGTTAAGAGTGTGGCAAACTGAAGGAACCAGCATAAGTAGATAGTGGGTCTCGTGCACTTGACCTGGATTGGCAGGTACTGGGGTGTGGAGCAGCATGGGGCTGGTTTGGAGAGCAAGATCATGAAGATCACATTGCTCAGCTTCAAAATCTAAAAGGATACACTTGAAGATTTGTCTCCTATGGTTACTGATTTTGCTGGGTCAGTAAGGATGATGAATGTCCTTCTTAAGGAGAAATGAGGTGACTCTGTTGTCTTGTCAACAACACCTATTGCAGGGTTGTGAGCAGATGTTTGTGATGGGAGTTGTCCCAAATGACTAGGCAAGTGCAGAAGATAGATATCTTCTCTGCTGGTATAAGATTGTCTTCTTCATTGTAATCATGAAGAGAAGCAGGAAGATATTTGGGAAGGTTGCCCAAGGTGCATTTAGAAATGCATAGAGTCAAGTCCTATAAGACTTGTCAAAGCCACACAAGAGGTAAGAAATCCTAAGTCAGTGCTCTCTACTAGGACATAGCAGTCTTCGAGCAGCATCTGACAAAAGATCTCATCCATTCATCTGGATAAACTGAAGGGATCAGAGGACTGGCTGCAGTTTGAATCTGGATGAGGTGTCAAGTGGCAGAAGAGGCAAAGCCTGGTTCAGACCACAACCTCTAGATGTTCCAGATACTAGATCTATCAGTCTTAGGAAATCAATCCTAGTATCTCAAGAAATTAATCTTGATTATAAAGTGCAAAAAAGAAGAAGTGTTTTAGTGTGAGGATGCACACACCCAAAATCCTGAAATCCTGAGGTGATACACCAGTAATAGTGGTGTTAAATAATCAACTGGAATGTTATTGGTGAATTAGGGGGGTTTGTTAGCCCTTTAGTCTGCATAAGCAGATACTCCAATATATATGTGGATGTGAACATTGTCATACACATCAGCACATATATAATAGTTTCTCTCATTAAATGAGGCATGATGATTGTAATGCTGGTTTGCAATCAATCATCCTATATTGAAGAATTAGCTGCAAATGCTGCTTGTCTCTTTGACCAGTAAATTGGAAGGATAAAGTATTATTCTCTTATCCTTATAACTTCTCATTCTTAATTGAATGGCAATTTCTCTTTCATAGGAAAGGTAAAAAATGTTTTTCTCTCTTTCATTTGAAGTATGCATTACAGTACCACTGTAATGTGCTCATCATATGATAGAGGAAGGATAGGTACAAGCAAACATATAAGTTCCAAATCTCATCTAATAAATATAAGTCTCTAGTCCAAAAGGAATATGAAAAGATGGAAAGTAAATGACTGTTTTTAAATGGAGGAATAAAATTTTTGTCCCTTTCCTTTCTCTTTCTCAATGCTCCTCAGGTATTTCCACCTGGTTTTCTCTGAACTGAGAGTTCAGGGTCAGCTTGATTGCTAAAGAATGCAATCAGTTCTCAATTAATTTTAATTGGTTATTGAGAAGTTTATTCTCCAGCTCAAGCCAAGCTGGGCTAAAAAGAAAGGAAGGAGTAGAAGGACAAAAATTTTCAACCACACTTATTAGTGTATCTATGGTTCCTTCTTCCCATATGTCAAAACTGACATTTTCTAAGTCAGCCTCATTGACTAAGTCAATTGGTTCTGGAGCCAATGGCCAAGGACCATTGTTTTCTCTCCAATGTTGATCAACAATGGAGGTAGCTTTGTTCAAGGTTATGTTAGAAGTGTCTCCATCATCTGTTGATGAATGGGAACCTTGATTAGTATCCATTGTTTGTATGGCTTTTGCCTTATTTTTTCCTTGTTCAGAGCTTATGTCCAAATGACTTTGCTCTTCTTCCTCATTGGAAGTTGGTCTCATCTGGGGTTGATTCCCAGATAGTTGGTTCTGAGAAGAACCCAAAGTCTAGATTATGGACAATATTGTTAGCCACTGTTATCTCTGCATTTAAGCAGGCAGTGATGAAACGTCTCAATAGAATATTGGAAGTTTCTGCTAAAATTAAAAAGGAGATATACTGCACTCTGTAATTTGCAGGTTTGATTGCAGCAATCACTTCTGAACAGAAATGATACATTTCTACAGGACAACATTTCAAAAGAAACATGGCAATAAAAGCTTCTGAAAAATGATAACCAGAATGGTCAAACAAGAAAAGAATATGTCCAATGTCTTGTAAAGCTGTTCTCAGATCAATGGTGATCCAGGTGAGTTGTTGAAACAGACATTGATGTCTGAATAAACTTGGTCCAAAAAGTGACCTAAGTCTCTCCCAAAGTGCTTTTGCATTTGAGGGTTTAATAACTTGATCATTGTAGACATATTGTGCAAAACAATGGAATGATCTGTGGATAGTGTCAAGAATTAAATCTTGCACTTGAAAATCCACATATATCCACTTGATTCTATCTCCATAGGAGATATTATTCCAAGTGGTTGTTCCATCAATCCAACTTCAAACAGAGAGGGATTTAAGAACAAGATGAAGCTGAGAGCTCTATTGGGAATAGTTGGTTGAATTAACTAAAAGGGGAACACTGATAGTGGTGAATTCATTTCTTCCAAGGTCAATTGGAACTGTGATAGCAGCCATAGGATTTGATCTGCAAAGCAAAATTTTCAGCAAACAAGATCATCATTAATGGAGTTTCACCAATATAATGGATTCTATATCTGCTTAATTCAATCATTCTTATCACATTTCTGTGACAG
>JBBPMY010000866.1:0-11113 GCA_038090615.1 Phylloporus gajari
ATTCATAGTTTCTTGTCAAGGAATAAACTCATATTTTCTGAAATTGAATAAAATTTGATAACTTACAACAAAATATATGTAAAAACCTAAATTTGTGTCAAATTTCCCTTGAGGGTTTTCCCTGATGCATCTGACACCACCGCTTGCCACCTGGCATGCCCCACACACCAACTTACATGCAATCATGCACACACCATGTGCTGCAGCAACGAAGGCACCGCAACAGCATCAATGACCTAATGCCATCAATGCTATCTCAGTAACGACAACCCATGTGTCCTACACTCACACCCCTCCCTCCCTTCAGCCATCCTCAGCAACTGCCACATGATGACCATCCAGCAGTCAAACCCACACCACCACCACCACCACTGCCTGGAGGACACGACAGCGCAACACATGCAACTGTGCACCTGGAAATGACGACAGTGACGATGCGCGTAACCATGTGCCTGGAAATGGCAGCAGCACAAATGATGACTCAATGTCGACCATGGCCCAATGCCATCAACCATGCCACAACCATGCCTGCACAACCATGTGCCTCCACTGGGGGAACCTGACACCGTGACAGGATGGGTGCCACTGGGAGGACACAACAACCACAACTGCCACAATAGAGCACATGCAGTGGGGATTGTGACGACCACGATGTGATGAAGACATCATGACAAAGATGCTACAACAACTGTGACACAACGAGGGCAATGCAACAGGGCGGATGTGGCATGAAGAGCAAGTCACAAAGACTGCACACAAGATGCAAGAGACATTGTGACAACAACAGGGCCACATCAGGGACCAAGAAGGGTGAGGACAGTTGGACTATAGTATATAGGAATACATTTGTATGTAGTTTACAAAATATGATGTGTTTCTAAAATTATCAAGAAGGTGGACGAATGAAGAGGAAAAACAAAAAAAAAACTGTACTGTCTGTACATTCTCTATAGACTCTGTTGGGTGTGTGTATCTGTGCAGTTTGTGGCGCTGTGACAGCTGTGACAGCACTGTGTCACACTGTAGTGGCACTGCACAGCAGGGACCTAATTGTAGCGCTGTAGCCAATGTACAGTGCTGTGTAGCCACTTCTGGGTTTGCTGATGTACTAGGATAAGACCATAGGCCAAGCCTATGAGGGTGCTGGATGGGCATTCCCCTCCACATCTTACAAAAACCAACGATTGTTCGTGGTAAAGGACCAAGGCTGGGAAATATTTAGAAGAGATCTCTTTCTGCCCAACTGGGTGAATATCTATTTCATGAAATCAAAGAAGCCCAACATTGTCTTCAATGAAGACTTGTGGCTGGACGAAGCTGATGGAGGTTGGTACCGCAGCAAACCCACTGTAGAATATGGTTGAAGAGTGGGAATGGATGTAAGGATGTGGAACAGGTTCTTTGATAAGGAGCACTGGGAAGGACTTAAGCAGTCCTGTCCTGAGATTTGGAAGAGAGCTAATAAGATCAAAAAGCTGATCTTGGACTCTGTAGGAACAACTGCCAAGGATGATGTCTACTCAGCCCTCGCTGCCTCACTCAATAACAGAGGAAGAGCTGAGTACCTTTCAAGAGTTAACTGACTCGGAAAGAGAAGAGCTGCTGAACAAGGTGAAGCACAATGCCGAGTTCACAGACATACTTAGAATTTATGGTAGTGTTCCTGTTCCTTCTTTCTGGCCACTGGATTCTTCACATACGTATAATTATTCTGCTGATTACAAAGAACCTTTTCATAACTTTGCAGGTCTAAATAGTTGGAATGAATTACCTGCAACTCCTTTTGAAACTTGTGGAGACAAGACCTTGATATTTAACAAAGGAAAAGAGACAATTACTATACATAATCAACATTTCTTTGAACATCTAAACTTTACTGTTCTAGAAAAACATTCTTCTGATTCTCTCATAAATTTTTCTTCACACAAAGAATCCAGTGTGCTAACAAAACAGGATAGAAAGGAACTATGGGATTCCCAGAAACCGAAAGGTTTCAACAAAAAGGAATGCTGTGCTCTCGAGTACTGGAAAAGAAAAAGAGAAAAGGGTTCTCTCTTACCACATCAGATACCACTCCCAGAAACTGATGATGAGATCGGATTCTTAACCCCTGTGGAGATAGAAGAAATTCCCAATGAGTTCCAAACACCTTCCTTTAATTTATTGAATCTCCTATATGATGACTTGTTTATTGAATATGGTCTTGTAGATCTCATCCATTTTCTATAAATGGCTGCTATTGCTGTTGCCTCCAATTTCAAACTTGACAACACCATCCTTGCTCAAGTTCCTGTACTAAAAGGTCCATCAAACTACCCTATATGGAGCATGCATCTTCAATCTGTTCTCCAATCCCTCTCCATTTGAAGTTGGATAGATGGTACCATCACATGGACTGGTACCATACTAGGTGACCAACCCAAATGGGTAGTCATTGACAAAAGGATATGTGGCATTATTGCCAATACCATCAGTGACTCGTTTATCCATCACATCACATATGACTACACTGACCAGGCCGTTAAAGCCTCTACAGCAAAAGTGCTGTGGGAAAAGATGAGAAGCTTGTTCTCATCTGTGGGCTTAGCTGGACAGTTTCATCTATTCCATCAGGCTAACCGGGTTCATATTAACCTGAGAACGGTCAGTGAGGACATAAATCGCCTCACTTCCTTGTTCAATCAGATCCTCTCAGCAGGATTAGATCTTCCTGAATCGTTTAAAGCTATGTTTATTCTTGAGCACCTGCCAGCAGAAATGTACACTTTCTGTTCAATGGTGGCTTTGACCACCGAACAAGCTAATTTCACGGTTGATACAATCACAACCAAGATCTTGGTAGAGGTCTCGATGATGTCATCAAGACACAAGCTCAAATCCCACATTTCAAATGTGGAGACAAATGTAGCTTCTAGTTCACAGAACCCCAACAATCAGGTAAGCTCTGTGAACCAAACCAATGTTATCTGCAAAGGGCCACCATCAATTAACAAATGGTGCCCATTTAAGGCTTATGGTTCTAATCAGAACCAACCCTCTGGAACTAACAGTCTGAAAGGCCATTCAAAGTTCCAAAGGAGATCAACTTCCTATCAAAATAAGAAGGAAGCAAGCTGAGCAGGGTTTGAGTTCAGGAAGCAGAACAAGGGAAAGGGAAAAGCGCCACAAGGTGGCACACATATGGTAGAAGGAGAACAAGGTTTCATACATCAAGTTATCATTGATGAGACTGAAACTAATGAGTTAAACGAAGCGCAAGAGATGGATTGAACCAAGGAGATCCCAGAGTGGCCAGCCTCCACTGGAGAAATAGAGGGAGAAAACCTCGATACCTGGGAAGAAGGGAACCCAGACAAACAAGGTATGGAAGTTAGACCTTCCTTTCAAAGATGCTCCTCTTTGTAACTCCAAGATCAAAGAGAGAGCAGGTCCTTCTCAGATATCAATCTTGAATGATTGAGAACAAACTCTGAAGTTAGCTTCGAGATCAACCAAGAAGAGGAAGAAGCAAGGAACACACAAAGGCATAACCCTTTCACTAGGAGGACTCATTTCTCAAGTTAATCATTTTCCAAATTACAATAGTATATTTAAACCTTCTCCCATTCCTTATACTTCCATGGAAGCTTTTAACGCTTCCTCTTCCACACACAGTACGCCTCATGAAAGATTGGGTAGCTTATGAATCCTGACAATGGAACATGATCTATCTGATCATTCAAATAAGAGAGGTACTTACGAAGGAGTGACTCCTTCCAGAGAAAGGAGACCTCAAATGCCTGTCTATGAAAGACAGAGAATGGACTATATAGATCCAGATTGAGAGATGTACTATGATGAGGAGTCTAATGAGCACCTTTGCTACTACCTGGGAGATTCATCTCCAGAGACTGAGGAAAAGACAGCACATCAGCAAACACATTGGATGATTGACAGTGGATGTACAGATCATATATCCCCATTTGTTGATGACTTCATTCATTTGGGAGGACAAATTTGAAATGCAAAAGTTGCAACAGGAGATTCATTTCCAATGTACAGACCAGGAACCGTACTGGTCAAACAAACAGACAGTGTTATTTCGCCCTCTATTGTGACATTAAAAGATGTTTGGTTTGCACCACACTCCACTAGCCACTTATTATCCGTACCAGCACTAACAAACCACAGCTTTTGCTGTGAGATTTCTAATACAGAGTCCAGTATTTGGGACAAGAGAGGACGTGAAGTGATTTGGGCTACCACCTCATCACCAACAAACAACCTTCATTGGTTTCAGTCATCACAGATTACTCCAATGATAGGCTCTGTAACCTCTCTGTCAGATATTCAATCTCAAAGATTGTGGTATGAATGATTAGGCCACACTTCTTGGAATGCCTTGCGCCATGCCCACTCAAACCTACACAGCATTCCTTGCTTAAATCCTACTCTCAATAAGTCCCCCTGCAAAGGGTGTTCTATTGGGAAGATGCCAGATAGATCCTTTCTGGGTTCTACAAAGTGGGCTTCTCGCCCACTTGAACTGGTTCATACTGATTTAGTTGGTCCTATGCCAACTGAACTGAGATCATGTGCAAAATACATTCTCACGTATATTGATGACCACATGAGCTATGCCTTGATATCCTTCTTGCAGGTCAAGTTGGACACCTTTTGGCACTTTTCTAATATGGTTTTGTGGTCTGAAACCTTCATGGGGAATAAATTAATCTCTGTCTGTTCGGGCCAAGGAGGGGAATTCACAAGTCAAGAGTTTCAATCGTTCCTCACTTCCAGAGGAATAACTCATCAGACTTCCATCCTTCACACTCCTTAGCAAAATGGAAGAGCTGAGAGATTCAATCATACCATACTGGAAAAAGCAGAGGCTATGTGCCATCATGCCTACTTGCCTAAATCATTCTGGCAAGATGCTGTGGAGACAGCTGTCCACATCTATAACAGGCAGCCCATGTGTCGTCATGATTGGAAAACCCCTATTGAATTATTCAAAGGAGACAGAAAGAAACCAGATGCTTCTTATTTCTGTGTCTTCAGCTGCAAAGCTTACATTTTTATTCCTCCCAAACAAAGGCCTGACAAATTGTCACCCAAGTCCAAGGAAATGATGTTTATAGGATACAAGCTCAACACAAAAGGATGGCGTTTTTGATCTACTTCCAAACACCAAGTTGTTGTATCAACTAATGCCACTTTCAATGAAGAAAGATTTCTGCAATGTTCCAAAAGTCAGGTTGATGGACCTACCCCTATTCCAATGATGGACAATGATTGATCTGAATCAGAAAGATCAGAGCCGCCTAGAGCAAGATCACCAGATCAATACGAATACTTCCGAGTTCCAATAGGACCCAAAGAAGTACCTTCTCAACCACCTCCTATACCTGATTATAATCAACCATATCATTGGTTTGATAATGGAGATGATGATGGAGATGATCCAGAACAATCAAATGATCCACCTTCCAGAAGAAGTTCTCATCCTTCTCAAAGAGAATCACCCAAACAGGAGAACTTAGAAGAAGATTTAGAATGAGAGTTCTCTTCTCCAGAACAGCCTCCCTCGGAGCACTGTTTAACTCCTACTAGACCAGGCATTAAACGCCAAGGACCTGAATCGGGTCATAGATCATCAATTGATGATAGACACCAACATAAGCAATACTGCATCAGATTCTCCTCTTACTCCTCCCATGCCACTATCACTGGTGTGGAGAATTCCAGATTCCATATGAAGGAACTGGTATGCTCCCAGACAAAGGGAAGATGAATCATTGGTGGAATTTTGAGCAAGACCTCATCATTATCAACCAATGAGAGAGGAGCAAACTAATGTTCGAGAACCACTAGAACAAAGACAGGAATGAAGATTGCAAAGAGTTCCTAGACCCAGATTCATTCCTGATAATGTATATGGGCAAAGACATCCAGTGCAGATCGAATCTGAAATAAGACAGGGTCTTGATCCAATTGAAGAAGATCAGGAGGAGCAAACTCCTAGAGCAGATGTTCAAAATATTCCAGAAGAAGATGATGATATGGAGAACCTATACAGCAATGTTTGGTTCAGATCTTATCTGTCATACACCGTTCAATCATCTGATTGTGTTGTTCCTAAACAATACTGGGATGTAGCAAAACTACCCTGAGATGAACAAAAAGAATGGAATGATGCAATGAAGAACGAGATTTCCTCCCTAAAATAGAGACAAGTTTGGGAATTAGTTGATCTACCAAAAGGACGCAAACCTGTGAAAGGTAGATGGGTTTTTGTGATTTGTCCAGGAAACCGCGTAAAAGTAAGATTTGTAGCAAAAGGTTTTACTCAAATATTTGGAATAGATTACGAAGAAACCTTCTCACCAGTGACATGGTTTGAAACCGTTTGCCTTCTCTTTGCCTTGGCTGCTCTCAATGATTGGGAGATGAAAGTGCTAGACGTCAAGACAGCCTTTCTCTTTAGAGAACTTGACAAAGAAATCTATATGACACAACCTGAAGGATTTGTGATGAAGGGTCAGGAGTTAAAGGTCTGTCGGTTGAAGAAAGTTATATACGGCTTGAAGCAACCTGCACTTCAATGGAATAAGCAGCTCAACAAATCTCTTGTTGAACTCAGGTTCAAACGATGTGTTTTGGACTCAGGCATTTATTTCAAATTCATTGGCAAGGTCATTATCCTTATCATCATTTATGTTGATGATACACTTTTTCTGGGCAGTAACAGGTCACAAATCCTTGCTCACAAGAAAAAGTTCATGAAAAGATGGGAATCCCATGATCTTGGAGAAGCTAAAGAATATCTTGGCATGAGAATCATGAGAGATCACAAGAAGTGAACTTTAGTCCTAGATCAAACATTGTACACTTTAAAAGTGGTTAAATGATTTGGTCTAGAGAACTGCAAGAAGACTTTTGTCCCTTTACCTACTGGATATACTCTGAGAGTCAATGATAAGGATATCAATCCTTCTCTTTGAAGCAGATATCAATCAGTGATTGGATCCTTGCTATACATAATGCTTGAAACCAGACCAGATTTGGCATTTTCTGTAATAAAGATGTCACAATTTTCTTTGAATCCCACTGAAGAACATCTTTAGAAAGCCATGCAGATAATCTCTTATCTTGCACACACACAAACCCTCAGAATAAAATATGATGGCCAAGGAGATAACTCTGGTCTTATCACTTATTCAGACACTGATTGGGCTGGTGATGTTGATACATCATGATCAACAACCAGATATGCCATGTTTCTTGCAAATGGCATAGTCTCTTGGTTATCAAGAAGACAAAGAAGAGTTCGGCTCTCTTCCACAGAGGCCGAGTATTGTGGAATGACTGAATGTTCAAAGCAGATCCAATGGATCTCAAATCTCTTTGGAGAACTGGGCATTAAACTATATTGCATACCATTGTGCATAGACAATCAAGGAGCAATCTTCATTGCATCAAACCCAGTTCAAGAAAGAAGAACAAAACACATTCAAATTCCACAGCACTATATCAGGGAAGCTGTTGAAAATAATGAGGTGGAACTGTTTTATGTTCCCACTAATTGACAGTTTACAGATATCTTTACAAAAAACCTAGGAAAGGTAAAATTCCTAGAGGGGTTATGAAACCTTTCCTTGCACTATCCCATTCATGACCAGTGAGGAGGAGTGTTGAGAATGTCTTATCTTGTCTTATCTTATCAGACATTCTATATTGATCAGCTTCTATCTCTTATCTTTTATGTCATCATGATTTATCATTCATTACTCATCCTTATCATGATGACTGATACATTATTACTCATGCTGACTGATACTGACACTGCTCATGTTTTGCTATTGGCTAGTACTTATAGTACAATAAGTGTTCTTAATGCTATTGGCTCAGATAAGAGCCTTTACTGCCATTGGCTACTATTGTTCTATCTATTTAGAACTACTATACACACATACAAACAAACCTGTACTGTATATAAGGAGGAGCTCCCCACATGTACACTCCTCTAACAAAATCTTCATCCTCTGTTCTCTTGTATTGCTCTTTGCACTACTTGCAACTCTTGGCTACCGCCTATACTGTGCCTATCCTAGTGAGTAACTCCCACTAGAGTTCATCCTGCAACCCTTGGAAGTCTTCGACTTCTAAAGGTTATGAGCCCTGCTTAGACAAGTAGGAGCCCATCTTGCTAGCACTTTCAATGCCTCCCACTGTCTCACGTGGCCAGCTGTGGTGGTTGCTGGACCTATTGTTTTTATATATGCTGATTACTCAGATCTATGATGGTCTGACAGTGGCAGTTATGGTGGAGTTGATGGCAAATTGCCTTTTGTTCACTTTTCAGAGTGGTTTCACTCTATTCTGGAGATGATCCGAGGCTCTAATAGTGATAGCACACCTCCAGTCTGCTACTCACCAACATAAGCTAATGCTGACAGTGGCCTCTTCTAGAGTTGTACCACCCTCAGTAAGTGAACAAGAATCATCAAACTCCTCTCCCAAGGCACAACAACCTTGAGACGCTCTATCTCCACCTCAAGAGGTGAGACAAGAAACCAACGAACCCTTTGTGCCATCCTCTCCTCACGAGAGAGACCCTGCACCTGTACCAACAGGTAGACCCCTCGGTACGAAACTCATACTAGACTTGTGAGGCACACTCACATGGTTCCTCCAGGAGTATCTTTCAAAGTACCCTGTCCTCATTGCTTTGGTGCCATCAAACAAGGAGAGATCAACTGCCACAGTGAGACAAATGTTGTCAGATGTGGATCACTTGATCTCACTGATCACCAACTAGCACCTTTTGACTTCTATAGAGTCATCAGGAACGATTCCAGTCCTTCCATTAGATCTCCCATACCACCTCCAAGAGAACCAATCGTCACTGCTCTTACTGAGTCTTCATGATATACAGAACGTCTCCTCAACCCCCTCATCATCCACAATCCTGAGCCTTCACTCAACCCCACCTATTCTCAGCAACCCATTCTCAAGCCAGGACTTACTTCCTCACCAGTCTGGACTCGCCTCTCCCCGATACCAGTTCCTAGGACTGTCGAGGATGCAGCTACCAGTCCCAAGGAAGATGACGACAAGCTTGAGACAGAGTGAAGAAGACTCAATGTCAGGCTCTTTGCCTGGCTCATTGCATCCACTCAACAAGAGTGAGACAGAAGGATCAGACAAGGAGAATCTGATCCCTTCAACCCAAGACCTTCCTGACCTTCTGTATCCTCCAACCTGGGCTTCGTCCCCCAATCTCCAATCAATATACATCAATCACCCACAGAGTCCACCAATCGTGGCTCAACCACCCTCACCACCAGTACTGCTGATGAATCAGCACATTCTTCCATACCCCAACCAGTTCCAGTACTTCCTGGGACCCCCAGTCTCAGTGATCAAAGCTCCAACTCCGATCTAACCAGCAGAGCACTTCCAGCTCCTGCGCCTTGCTGCTCTGGGTGGAGCGCCTTTAGCCACTACCCAAGGGGCATATGCCATACAAATACCCTCAGGCGAGATGCTAACAGAACTGAGGCCATGGGATATGGACTCCCTACTATGAGCTCACATTACAATGGAGACAATACCTCCCTTCATCCTAGCATTTCAAGAAGACAAGGTACTGGGATTCACTCACTACCACGAGCTCCCTCCCCTAGCCCTGTTACAACTCCAGGGTCCAGAGATGAGGGACATCAAGATCTCACCACGGAGACTGGTGATGTGGGAGATCCACCTGGTCTATCTGAACCACCAGCTGCCAATCCTGAGGGAACTCATTCCAAGGTCCCCTTGGATGGTCTACCCTTTCTAAATCCAGACCTGTGAGTCTGGAGCGAGCCGTCCCATATGCACACTCAGCTACATCAGCAAAACACTGATTTTAGCACAGGCTGTCACAGTGTTACAGCATATTACAGCATAATTACAGTATGTTACAGTACGACAGTCACACATTATCACATTATCACAGTCACAGGACCCTTACAGGCTGCATAGATGTATAGTAACACAATCGGCTAGTCATCACAGTGAGTCACAGGACCTGTACAGACATCCACTCACACAGTCGGCTACAGTTGAAGTCCCTAAGGACTAGGAAATACTAGCTTTGTATTTCCTAGTCCTCAGGGACTTAGGATTTTCTCACAAGAACATGTCACATGTGTGACATGTTCATTCTTCACCCTTCACTACCACCTATCTAAACGCCGTAGCAATGACAACGTCGATAACCACCAGCTCCATGTCCAGGTCACTGCCACCACACCCGCTGTCCACCACCCACACATGCCCCTGTGTCGTTAACAAGCCCAATGGCTCATCTAACATGCTACCTACCATTACCGGTCACCCACCACCACCTGCACCCTGTGCTGCCCGAATGAGCCCAACGGCCGTCCTGATGCCTCACCCACCACCTCAATGCACTATCCACTAGCCCCACACCTCCCCTTGCTGTCGATGAGCCCAACGGCTTGTTCAACATGCCACTCACAAGATCCCTGCCCTACTGCGCCAGTGCCACCAACGAGCACCACCACCCACCAGGCATGGTGGCTCATCTGCCACAGTGCCACAGGAAGGTGACAATGATGATGCAACACCATCGACGGCCCAGCGCCATCAATGACGCCACAGCGACGGTGCGTCCACACTACCAGACCCAGTGCACACGCCCACTCATTCCCACCAGCCGTCAATGAGCCCAATAACTTGTTCAACAGCTTCCCCACCTCCTTCACCCTCTTGAACTGTCGACAAGCACAACAGCT
This sequence comes from Phylloporus gajari, assembly GCA_038090615.1. Taxonomy (NCBI): domain Eukaryota; kingdom Fungi; phylum Basidiomycota; class Agaricomycetes; order Boletales; family Boletaceae; genus Phylloporus; species Phylloporus gajari. The sequence continues at coordinate 10,785 of JBBPMY010000866.1, forward strand.
CACATCAGGAAAAACCACCTTGGGAAATTTGATACAAATCACACATATTATTGTGGATTTTCAGAATTTTCCAGAAAATAGCATGGAATATAGAAAACTTGACATTTTGGGTGGTTTTCCTAAATTACGTCCTCAAAACTAGCCTCACCAAAAAATTTACCCATTTTCACACACTTTTAATATATTATCATATAATTTGCTACTAAATACATTATAATTGTACAAGTATCTCATGTAATTAAAAGTCTTTGTCAAGAAATACTATACTAATTCTATGTATTTCATACAGATCTTTTGACAATCTTACTAAATCTATTATTATTGACCAG
>JBBPMY010000867.1:0-11108 GCA_038090615.1 Phylloporus gajari
GTACAAAAACGAACGCTTCTCAAAGAACAAAACAGACCTGAATCTCCCATGCGCGTTCCCCACTCAACCAATCCTCGTATATGCGACAGATACGAGCAGCAGATGTCCATACTTTCCGCAGGACGAATGATATATGGGGAGCGAGAAGCGGATGGCTCAAAAGAGATTGGACACAGTCGAGTGCCAGACGATAGAATAGTCGGACGGGCCGTTTGGTAGGGGTATCACAATGAATCCGTTTACACAACCATGGCGGTCCCAATGGAAGACACTCTATTCGCGCACGAAGATCTTTTGCAGTTCAGAATGAAAGTTGAAGCCGAGTAATCTTAGTTAATGGTTGATCAAATCATAATTCAAGTAGGAATATCGATAGCTTACAAGTTTGAGCGACAATAAGGAATTGATGGCGGCCATGCTCAGGCCGGACCGCAAGCACCATGACGAAAATTCCCATTCTTCTGCAGAGGCGAAGGGGAAGTATATATTTTCTTGCCGCTCCTTCGCATGTTCGTCTTGCCAGAACATGTCCATGAACGTAGCTCCACCAGCGTAAGAGTTGCTACATCCCGGATAAGTCTCTGTGAATGTCGTTCGAGAGTCGAAATCGTCTATGTTCATCCCGTGGGGCTCCGATTCATGATCGATGTTAGCGCGCCAGCCAAAGTCAGGAGGTGGAGATGGTGGATGATAGACATCGTTTTCTCGGGAGTCTAGGGGTCGTTGGAAGTCGGGCACCACTGCATGACTAGCAGAGTCCATAAATTGATCTTCTCCTTGATCATCCTGAGGAGTGTCGCACTGGTCCTGGTACCAGCTGGCTCCGTAACAAAGCCCCATTGGTTGGTTCATGTGTCGAAGGACGGTGGTTTCAGAACAAAACCTTTTCCCGCATTGCGGACAGCTGATGTTTCTGAGCTTTCCATGATTTGTCCTAGCTCTGGGCATTGGCGTGACTGGGATATAGAAGCAGCGCAAACGTAGTAGTACTTGAGGCCAAAGTCCGAGTCCGCGAGGAAGTAATGTGTTCCTTGTGACGTAAACTTACATAATCAAATATGTCGCAAAGGCGCATTTCCCTCTAGATGGGTATCATATAACGATGAGTACTACACCTCCCCCTCCATGTCCAGGGAATGCCTGACCTTCATCGGACGAAATATTTCACTTATCTCCGTTTTTTCCACTTGACCACCGTACCATTTCCCCTGTTTACTACCCATTGGGTGAGGTCCCTCCAGACTTAACAAGTCAACGACAGCAACTCCAAATACCACACAACGCCAGTACGAACCCATCGGGTTCCTCACTCAATCAAAAACCTCGCAATGACTTCCCTTTGCGCTCTCTCGACGAGGGGAATAGTGGGGACGAGAGCGACGCCGATCCCCAACAGTGTAATAATGTAAGTCATATCTTAGCCATTCGGCACCACTGGTACGATTCGGACGCTTTTTTAGGACTTGAGTGATGTACACTATATCGTTCCATGCCCTCAAAACTCCCGAGAGGCCTATCTGCTGTTGGAGGCCGCCCAAGCGGATCGTCACATTTTTCACTCCCACAAGACTCTCGCCCGCCAGATCGTTCACCGCAATACTTTGGCCCTCCAATACAATCGGATGGTGTTGGAGAGGGCGCAGAACGATCTGCGTGCCACAGATCGTTTCATTGGACATGTTCGTCTCTTGATTCGGCAAAGTGGGCAGACCGCGGCTTTCGAGTATGCAATGAACGAGGATCCGTCGTCATTTCCATCAGGTACGTTCCCCAAAACTTGTGCCTTGCCCAAAACTAATATACTTGCGTTCCAGAGCAACCGGTAAACTATTCCTCGGTCGATGTCGATCTTTCCTAGAATCAAAAGTATTCGCCGCATACTAAGTCAGTACATATAAAGCCTGTATAAATGTAGATACATGTATTACTTGTACACTATCTAAATTACCAGGGGTTGTGTACTGCATAGTATTCTGGCTCGTGAGGTGGCACTGGTACTTAGAGCGCTAGTGGGGCTGCACTGTGGCTGACGTGGACAGACTAGGACAGCCTCGACCCTGGATGTGACAGATTGTGACAAGTATGTGAATTTTCAGCTAGAGATTCACAGACCGTGTCAGCATATCCCAGAATAGGCTAGCACTGTTACATACTGTGCCTCGGCTGCATCTCTGTCACCTCGGCTAAGTTAAGAGCCGGTTTGCTGATGGAGATATGCCCCCCTGTATATTCCCGGAATTGGTTGGGTGGATGGAGAAATTATAGAGACTCTGTGGTCAATCCTCAATATTATATCTCCTTCAGCCTGCACAATGTCAGGACCCCACCGTCAGGAGCTTTTAGACTTCCAGATGAACGATTCCAATTATATGAAGATGATCCGCATGGGTTCGAACATCATTTCGTAGGGACTCTCTCAAAAGCTGACATACACTCAACATAGGAAAGTCCTTAAAGCTCCGATTTGAGGGCGCGAAAGCTTCACTTCATGATGCGGAGGAGGCCTTCCGCAAGCTTGATAGCAATGTCCCTGCGGAATATCGAGAACGATGGTTGGACGAAGAGACCCGCGCATTCAATCAACGAGTAAAGGATCCAAGTGCGATGGATGTATTTCAGGTCAAGAGCAAAAAGGGTAATTATAGTTCCACCTTTCAAATGAAATAGTCTGAATACAATTATTTTTGCAGCTCCGACAATGCGGACAATTGAGCTAAATATACTCTCAAGGGAGGGGCGGAGTCCAGCTGGGTTAAACGGTGCCGCTACATGGTTGTCACAGGGCCTTGTAATCGAAGAAGCCATTGTTAATCTCAAAACAGATTATCGATTGGCTGGTCCACACGCAACAGAGCGCCAACGGCTTGCACTTGCGAGAAAGGTTGATCGACTTTCTGCTGATATTCACAGACATCTTTTAGAGGGGTCCAAATTTCTGAAAGAAGGAATACAAAATGCGGAGGATGAGGCGGATGAAAGTGCGGAGTATTCAGGGAATGCAGATAGCGATGCGGAGGAAGATTCCCGATTACCACCGATCCCATCGGTTACACTCCCCCTTCCATCCAGTTTAGGGCGATCAATGTGCCAGGAATATGGAATTGCGGAGCTCGCGGAGCAAGAGCTATTGTTACAAACAGGCCAAGCAAACGACTCACTACATGGAATTTGGTTAACGTTAGCGGATAAAGCCATTATATTCCGCAACAACATTCGCCATGCGGCGGGCCAGGCTGCCACCACAAGAGCATGGGGAAAACTCAAATCAGTGGATGAAAATCTAAGGAGATATGCAAAAATATATAAAAAATGTTGGTCTGCTATGGTAAACCTGAATGCAGACAAGGCGATTTTGGACAGGTATCAAGAGCTGAAAGACGAAGATTTGCGGGTTTCCACAAGCGTGTTAAACCCGAACGGCAGTGAACATCGTAACGGCAATCTTGCCTGGTTTTGGACTATGGATATCCCCCGAGAAACCGAGCAAGATGACTGGATGTCCGAATGTACATCGCGATTTTTCATTGCGTTGGATGCAATTAATTTAGCCCAAAGTCTTCCATGTCAACTGGCACAGGGCAAAAGCTGCGCGAGACCGTTGGGCGGAGGAAGTCAAACTCACAACCTCCGAGTTTCAATGGACGGTGAATTTCTTTCAGCATAAGGCCGATACATGGAGGGCTTTTGCAGCAGGCAGCCGAGATAACTGTGAATTTGGACACGCTTCTTATGCCTCATGTCAGGCTATATTTTACGACCGGCTGCGGGATCAATGTCAGACATTAATGGATCGTGCCATTGGCGCGGGTAATGTCTTGGAAGCTGCGGATATCGATGACTCTATGCTTTTCTGAGCCAACGGAACATAGTGAAAGTGTTTACCAATTGTTGATTCATATGTCTTTTATATGCACCTAATATCAGATGATCATTTACCTTGCATTTGTGATTCTACACAAACTCAAATGGAAAGTCCACAGTGGCTGTGCATGTACCACAAACAATAGGAGTTCAAATTTGTGGTCAGAGACTCCGTGCATCTCTCACTCTCATACCACATACATCGTTGGATTTCTGCCTCCCCCTCATCATCTAAACGACATGCCTACATCGGATTATATGAAGTACAATGTAGAGCCAAGAGTCCCTGGCTCATTCCTGCAGAGGGCATTGTACTACGCAGCATGCCGCATTGATGCTGCGTGCGCCAAATTGGACGCAGAGGACGAAGACGACTGGCTGGATAATTGGTTTTCGCATCTGCAGAAAGAAGTAGTGAGTCGTTATAATTCAATTTTTGTTGCAAAACTAAATCATTGTCGAATTGAAGTCCACTTATGAAGCAGCACAAAGATTCTACTCCACCTTCGGCTACCACCCTATTCCACCCCCCGCCATGTATGGCTTATACATGGAAGCAGAAATGAGCGGAGACTTCGAGAGAGAAGTGAAAAAGAGCTTTTGTCGAATTGACTGGGGGACAGATTTCAGGCTGATCACATGAATTCCCGACTTTCTCCCCGAATGGGATTCAGGCTTCGAACACGAATTCCCTAGAGCGTGGTGGATGGGAGAAGATCCCAAATGGACCGCTGAAATTTCGTTAGAGGACGAAGCTCAGGCATATTTCCAGGTGGGTGCCTACTACTCCCGTATATTCAAAATTTCCTCACGGTACACAGGATCTTTGGGGCGCGGAGTCACCGCTCGATAAGCAAGCTAACAAGGAACTCGATCGGGAAGAAGAAAAGATTCTCCGCCGATTGGAGGTGTTGATGCGAAGGGAAAATGAGTTATCACACCACATTCAATACTGCTCTGCCCACATGGTGGATTTGGCTAGGATTATCGGCAAGAACAACATTCATTTTGATCCTAACGTCGTAGAGTAGAGATCTCACTAAAAATTCCTTCACAAAATCATAAGTGCTATTCCCCTTGTTATTAAGTTCAAGCCGAAAGTCCGAGTCCCACCGAGCAGCGCCGCAAATAGTTAAAGCTGCAGAATGCGAAGTGAACTCTGCAACATGTTCAGGAAATATCAGATTCATTTGCGGGGAAAGGGTGGGAATATAGAATGGCCATGGAAGCCTAGTGTAGAAATGGAGGCCGTTTGTGGAAGTAATAAACAAGGAATTTGTTTGCGGAATATTTCCCCTGTGCAAGTAGCATATGGTTTACAGAATTTAACTATCCCCTGCATAATATGGTCGCATGTTTGATTTCCAATACCGCCGCAGGGCATGTAACTATCAGCGGGTGTGCGGAATATCTTGCCCTATGGAATATGACTTAAGATATGCAACATTTTCATAGTTGAATCGACATCTCCGCATGAAGGTGGATTGTGACAGCCGTCAAGTACATCAAACCTGGGGAGCGTAATATCACCGTGACAAAATGGCTATTGGATTCACTGGGTATGTATGTCTGCGGAATACAGCTCAAGGATGGGGACGTCTCACAGGAAGTGCTATTCAGTTTATAGGGTAGAGCTGCTAGTACCAACCCCAACTACACGCCCTTGATTAATCGTGTGGCATGAAGCGTGAGAAATAACATTTCCAGCAATGTTCTTTCACTTTACGGATTCATAGCATTTACACAACAAAGAATCCGCATGCGGAGATGGTGTTTTCACCTTCGTATTTTTAAACGAGATCTAGCAGGCAGACTACTCTTATGCAATAGAGAATGCATGCATTATCCCATTAAATACTTCGTTGCGGAGTAGATCCTTTCCTGTGGGAATTTAGCATGTTCCAAACATATGGCTTATTCCTTAAATCGCTGTCGGAATTCAATTCAATCGCGGACCCTGTCTGGTTTAAGCTTGATTACCCCCATAAATTCATATCCAAATCCTGAAATGACTCTTGCTCCGGGCGATACTGCCTGCAATTGAACAATTTATACAAGTTCTAACTTTACGTGATTGCACTCCGCAATATTGAAGGCAGCGTGCACTTTTCTCTGCATATACCATGTGAGACATGCACGATCTCCATCTACATCTCCTACGCCATGGACCAGAAGGCGACCAGAGAAGGCAACCATCGTTCCAGCCTCATATCGCAGTCGAAGGCGTTGCCTTGGAAACACCATATCCAAACCTTGGTATCGCCCCACCGTTAACAACTGATCGAACCACTCGACTTTCCCGTTCATGTCAACGTGATATGGGCTGCAGCGGTTGACCATCAGGGACACGGTGTTGTAGACGGATGGCCATCGTCGCAACACGTCCAGCATTTCTTTATTCCCCGATGCCAAGGCGGACCTCCATAGCTCAATGATTGACTGGCGGCCTAGGGCATAAAGCTGCGGGTGAATTATTTTCAACGTTGCGGAAAGTAATGCATGGGCATCCTCCATAGCCGTCAGCCATTCCCTGCACTCCCCTCCAGTCCGAGGGTCCCTCATATTTGCAGAAAAATCGATCTCGCTGTTTTCATGCTTTGTCTCTTGGGTTACTTTCATGTTACTCCGCTAATACAACGTGGACACACATTGTAGCCTTGTTGAAACCATCCCGGTGAAATATTCAAGCTTCCCTTCAACTCCGCGTTCTGCCGGAAATAGTGGGTATGGGTCCGCCACGGCTCCCCATCGACGGTGTGTCTCAAGCTTGATCTCAATGCGTTTTTCACCAGCTTATTATATTCCCAGATTCTCTCCTAATGAGATTGTTAGCATCACCGCAGCGTTCCTGTTGCGGAATTTACCTGATTGACATTGCTGAGAAGTCAGGGCAGATACCACGCCACTACATTCCCATCTTCATCCACAAGAATACTCGGAGACTCTAATACTGGATATTCGATCGATGGATCTAGATTAGTTGTTTCGATCTTTTGCACCAGCTCCGAGATAAATTTGCGACCGTAATGTGCCTCCTCGGAGAGTCGCAGGCCGGGAAATACATCTAGATGGACTGTGTGAGAAAATAAAATAGAAAATTGAGAGAAATGGCAGTTACATGGATTTCTTCTGGCTTCCACCAGCATGTCAACTATCCGATCCGCTTCTGCAACCACCGCAAGAGGGACCATAATGTCAGGAAGGATACTCTCGGTTGAGCAGGAATCAAGAAGTGCATGATACTGTCTCTGCATATATTCTGCCAGACAATCGACCACGTGAATGGGGGATTCTGTGAGGAAGTCGAGAGAAGTTTGTATACCCTCCATGTTGACAGGATTGCTTAAGGACCGCGTTTCTGGCGCTTTATATCACACCCCTTGTTGTCATGTTGACTAGGATTATTGATTACCCTAAGCCCTCATGACGTTTGATGCTGTGTCATGTATTCCGCAGTGAACTTTATCTTATAGCACAATGTAATTGTAGTTGATTTACCCACAGATCTCTAAATTCCGACTCCCATATAAGATGGAGTCACTCCTACAATAACAAGTTACTGGTAAATCCCTTCGATATGAGAGTTCTACATGAGGTGTTTACAGAGAAAGATTGGATTTCAAGTCTAAAACAAAAGATGGACAAGTTTAGGCTAGATTGTTTTTCCATATAAACGGGTTTGTAATCACATCCTACATTATACTAATTGCAACAGGACACAGTAATTCGTAAATAATATCGAGATGTATTTGTGATACGGTCCCATTCACTTCGCACGTCATTCAGTCAAGGTGAACCGATCATCGACCTACTGGGGGTGTGGGAGTCGCTGAAGGGGTTTTATTCAACTATTCATGAGGGTAAGGTCTGTTGTACAAATTTTGCATGAAACCGACGCACCAAATGTGACCAATGGTTGGCTACTTCCGTGATCTCCGCGTGTTGTTTGCGTATGGTTTTGATGTGGTCTTTCAGCGCTGCGGTTTCGCCATGCATTCTCACCATTTCCGTGCCCAGCTCCTCCGACTGCACTGATAAGTGTTCGACGAGGTCGAGGGTTTGTTTGTTCCCCGATGTTAGTTCCTCCGCGAATATCCGCAGCTCATTGAACTCAGCCCGGAAGTTGTTGTACGCGACCTGGGGAAAGTAGGGCTCGGAGCTTGAGGCATGTGACTGATTGTTAAAAGGGACCGCAGGTCGGGGTTGGCGGTGTGCTCTTCTGATTGCGAGCGGGGGGGTAGGTGGTCTGCGCGGAGCGGATGTCAAATGCTCACGTTCGACTGTGAGTGGGGACAGAACTGCTGCGCGAGAGGCTCCGGATCTTCTACTCGCGATTGTTATGGTGGGAGAGGGGACCATGATTGAACGCGGGGGGGAAGGAGATTTGCAGGGGGCAGGCGGACATTCATCCCCTTTCTCGGGGAACTCGCATGGTTCGCTATACCGCTTGCAAGCTCTGCAGGTAGCCCCTTTTAGAGCCCTATAACAATCGAGCTCGAATGAGCTGCAGTGGCGGCATGGGACATCGTATGCCCATTCGACATCGAGGTCTGACTCTGCCTCACTGGAGGAAGAGAGCGGGGGTTCTGATGGATCTAAAAAAAATGGCCGGCGTGTAGCTTGCATGGCGACGAATGTCCGGGGGCGCTTCGTGGACGTTTTGATGGTTTTGGGTTTCAGGACTTCCACAGTAGGAGCCCTGCTCTTGGTGGGTGATTTTCTTCGCACAGCCCATTTTCTCCTGTTCCTTAGATCTTCTTCGCTCTCTTCCTCTTTCTTGATGACTAGCGCACATAGAATTTGCACTTCATCGCCTTCCCTTGAATCCGCAACTATCTCAACCTCTGAATCGGAGTCTCCATGTGGCCCCGTGGGTTGTTTGTCACCTTCTCTAGAGCCCCTGGTGGCTTGTATTTCTTCCCTACAAATGTTTGCCATCCTTTTACCCTTGACTCTTGATTCCGCAGATATATTTATGTCTGACCCCCTACCTTCAAACTTCCCCAGGTCATTTTTTCCCACCGTCAGCAGGGAGAAATGACTCACGCCAGAGTCTTGCGCCACTTCTGTCCTGCGCTCAGCGGGAGACCTGACATTCCGCCGTTCCTCAACCTCCATATCCATCATAACACGAGCCCACCAAGGATGATCGCGGAGCAGTTGAACATCTTGGAGGACGATTTGTTGCCAATCCGGCCATTTCCTTGTTTCATCGGCCCAAAAGCGGTCCACCGCAACCAGAAGAGGTGGAATTTGTGAGGCATGACCGATCACTCCACGGACAATTGTCTGAAGCGCGTGGCATCAGGGTAGCACAGTGGTAGACAGGTGGAACTACCATTTGGTTTGTGATCATACCCATCGCCGCATTCCATCTGTCACCACTCACAGCTACTTCGTCGCGTAGTATATGTTCGATATTCCTATTGGCCAGGATAAGGGTTGTATTCACAATCTCCGAATTCATTGTTGAGAGAGGGGATGGGATATTCGAGTTGAGTGCAGGTTGTGAGTATATGATAAGTCAGTGGACGTGACAATACCACAAACAATTCCCACGGTAATATAAACAATATGGAACGCCACTCTATCCACATAGTCCACACAAACCTGGTGGACCCCTGACTATGTTGTGTGATGAAATCAAAAGAGGTGTTCGCTCGTCAAATCATTTGCTCCCACTCACCAGAGTATCAGCATAAAATTAGCAGCCTGAGACGGATATTATATTGTTGATATACATACTTATGCTAGCTCGTAGTATAGCGGAGCTATTTGGAGACCCTCCCAGAGACCAATATCATCGCCACGTATACATGTGGGGGTGCACGCTGGGGGGGATCCCCCGCAATACCAGTTCAGTTTTGAGGAGACTGACTATACCAAGTCTGCCAAGACTGACTGCCTTTTTAAAAAGTTGTGAGCACTTTCCTCAGTAATGGGCAGGTCCATAAGTTAGTACTTATGTTTAGTCTGCTCTGCAGACATAGCGGACCGCTAGCCTACATGTGGCCTACTCCGCATAGCTGTATTTTCTCAATACAGCGTATGCCTCATGTTGAAGCTCCGCCAGGCTGATTACAGACTTTTCCTGCATAATAAGCACGCCTCCCCAGCCTTGGTGGTCCGTTATGGTACCCACCACTCACCTAGTATCACCAAGTCGATATAGCCTGCGACATCCCTCAATAACCGAACCCAGTGCCGTCTTTGGTCTACTCCGCAGGCCTCCCGAGTTCCAATCTGCATGTATGACTTAACCTACAACACGGGGTGTCACTACTTTGAGTTTTGTTTCCTTCTCTCAACTGAGCGCACTAATTCCTGATATGACCCCAGGTGTATTGCTTGCCCAGCAGGCATTTGGAGCCCGATGTCGGATATTCAACTTATATTTTGGCGGCATCACACGTCCCATTTCTAGAAACCCCCTGATCCTCGTGTTTAGTCAACTCTGTACACTACAGGGGCCAACTAGTCCGCTTATCGCTTAGTTTACATTACTAGGCATCTCCTATGGAGCTCGTATCTTCTCTCGACTTCACTGAGTTATTCCCACTCTCATCCGCTGCGGGGAGCATGCTCTGCAAGTCTTGCAGGCCTGCATTTCTTTTGCATGTCATGAATCAGGTACATTTCTGGCAAACATGGATAAGTCCGCACACTAAGCAGGCTCACTACTGCACACTCCACAAGGTTTCTGGATATCCATTTAATGTATTTCACACTCTGCAGCAATCATTATTAAGTCCACTTATGCTACATCAGCAATCCACTAAACTCCCACAGAAACACCACCTAAATCACAGAACACCTAGAAGCCCCAGACCATCCAGACCCCCAGACCCCCAGATCTACAGACTCACAGAATATCACAGAACACCCGGATCTCCCAGACCACTTAGACTCTCCAGACTCACAGACTCACAGAATGTCACAGAATACCCAGAAGCCCCAGACATACAGGCATATAGACATACAAATACACAGAGTCACAGAACATTATATAATACTAACCTTAGTAGTCCTAATCTTGATTATCCTAATCTTGATATTCCTAAACTCAATATTCCTAACCTTGACATTTCTAACCTTGATATTCCTAACCTTGATATTCCTAACCTTGATAATCCTAACACAATCTAACACCCATCATCCTCCCCTCCCCCTCCCCCTTCCCTATCATTACTCTCCCCCCCTTCTCTATCATCCTCTCCTCCCTCTCCCCCTTCTCCATCATTCCCCCC
>JBBPMY010000868.1:0-11091 GCA_038090615.1 Phylloporus gajari
CTGCCAATGGCGCTGTGATCAGACACCACTAGTGCTAGTACCTCTTCTCAATTGCTGTCCAATCAGGCCTCTTCCTCGACTGCAGGTGGAATCGAAGCTTACAATCTGGGGCTCAATGTCGAAGTGCGTATCTCTCATTTTCTTTTCAATTCACGAGTAATGTAGATATTGATACTCATTGCTCACCATTTAGGCCAAAGATGACGCGCGTCCATTGGCTCTTTGCCGGGGTCGGCGGGTCAACCATCGACTCCCACAATGTTTCCAGGACATGGTTCCTGAGACTCTTTTGCCATTACCTCCAAATAGCAGTCCCGAAGTCCCCGCTAACTCAGGCCCTGGTCCCGTTGCTGCTCTGGTTCAAACCATTTCGTCAGATTCACTAAGCTTGCAAACTGTCCAACTTCCCCCAATATGCGACTGACCTACCGTTATCACCCAAATCAATTCTTTTGGGTTATTCTGCATATACGACCATGGTTCCGTTCCCATTGATGATCCTGAAGATCAAGGCATGGGCGCCCCGCTGTTGGTTCCTGAATCACAAGTACGAGTTGTCGGGGTTCCTCAGCAGTCCAATAAAGGGAACCCCTTCCACCCATATCCCAATGAAAGTTTGTGGCTCATTGGTGACTGGTACTGGAATAACGGCATCCAGAAATCCAAGAAGAGCTTCACAAGCCTCATCGGGATCATTGGCAATGCAGACTTCCGTCCTGAGGACGTGCGTCATACTAATTGGGCAGCGGTTGACTGGGAACTTGGCCATTTAGACGTTTGCGCGACCTCTGTAGCGCCCTCCGGCTCAAGTTGCAGGTCCGACTCGGATTTGCATCATTGGTTACCTGAGGAAGACGGTTGGATGCAGAGAAGTATCACAATCACCATCCCCTTTCCTCGACGCTCACTAAGCCCTGGTCCGAGGGATTACACTATCTCTAATTTTTACCGTCGTTCCCTTCTTTCAATCATCCGTGACAAACTCTCAGATCCGTTTCGTTGTCACTCTTTTCGGTTCGAGCCCTATCGTTTGCGATGGAAGCGGCCCTCTTTGGTGGACGACACCATGGTATACAGTGAACTATTTTACTCTGAGACGTTCATTACAGCCTATCGCCAATTGCAGGACTATCCTATTGATTGCACCTTGCCCCGACACATCATTGCATTAATGTTTTGGTCCGATGCCACTCAGCTCACCTCATTCGGTGACGCAAAGCTTTGGCCTTTGTACCTCTATTTCGGAAACGAGTCGAAATATCAACAATGCTCTCCGACTGCGCAACTTTGTTCACACGTGGCCTATTTTCAGCATGTATGTGCCCGTTATATGCGAAGAGATGCAGATCTGATTGTTCTGAAATCAGCTGCCTGATGCATTCAAGGACTTTTTAATGGAGCATATCGGGGAAGATAAACAGCCAGGTGACCATTTATTTACCCATTGTCATCGAGAACTGTTTCACACACAGTGGAGAGATCTGTTGGACAATGAATTTCTTCGGGCCTATGAACATGGCATAGTATTTATGTGCGGCAACGGTGTCAAGAGGCGACTATTTCCCCAAATTTTCACATATTCGGCCGACTACCCCGAGAAGTATGTTGCATGATGCCTCATTCCTAATGAATTCACAATTAACAGCTGATTTCCTTTCCATTCCTTAGGGTACTCATTGCTAACATCCACAACCTCGGTGGTTGCCCATGTCCAAGATGTCTTATTCCCAAAGACAGATTACAGCATGTTGCAACTACAAAGGACATGTTGGAGCGCGGCGACCTATCACGTCATGATACTGTGGACCAACGTATGAAAATCATAGACGCGCGCCATTTAATCTATGAGGGACAGTATGTCATTGATAGTCCTTGTGTCGAGGCACTTCTAAAGCCCGAGTCTCTGGTACCCACCATAGTAAGTCTTTGTACTATGAGACGAGATCAAGCACTATGTTAATACTTGTTTTCTGATCAAGAATTCGTTTTTGGAAAGACTCGCTCACACTGGGTTCGATTTTTTCATGATGCTTGTTGTTGACTTGCTACACGAGTTTGAACTCGGCGTATGGAAAGCTATTTTTACACACTTACTTCACATAGTGGATAGCCAAAAGGGACCTCTCCTGGCTGAACTTGACTGCCGGTAAGAAATTTACATTTGCGTGAAACGTGTTGACTCACGTGAGAAGTTTCCATCAAGTGCTGACCTTTGGTCATGACACCATCCGACACTTTCACAGGAATGTTTCCGGCATGAGGAAATTTGCTGCACGTGATTTTGAAGATGTACTGCAGGTGGGCCCTTCCTCTTCCATGTCCAGTCTTGCTCATGGACAGAATTGACTGGGAAGTGTTCAATCCCTGTGTTTTCAGGGTTGCTCTCGGAGCCTTACAACACTCAGGTTTTGCACCTGCTGTTTACTCTCTCACATTGGCATGGTTTGGCAAAACTCCGTCTGCACACTGACACAACGTTAAATTTGCTCGAGCTTACAACAGAGGACCTGGGCAATCAGATACGTGCTTTTACCTCAAATACGTGTTCTGCCTTTGTAACAAAAGAGCTGCCCCGTGAGGCTGAGGCCCGAATATGCCGACAAGCACAACAAAGTCGAGGACAATTGACTCGTTCCCAGAGAGGTGACACTGTGACGTCCCATACACAGACATGACGGCCGAAAGTGCTCAACCTTCAGACGTATAAGCTCCACGCTCTAGCAGACTATCCAGCGCAGATTAGAATGTACAGTACAACAGATTCCTATTCGACACAAGCCGTAAGTGCTCCACAGTGACGCATGCACTTGAAATTGACTTTGTATGGTGCAGGGGGAACTTGAGCACTGCACAAGCAAAAGTCGGTTCACCCGAACCAGTCGGAACTCGTACGTTGCACAGCTGGCTTCCATAGAGCGACATCAAGCTCACATCCAACACATTCGCCTGAAATGTGCTGCACTCCATCTCGCGGACCCTGTACCCAACAAACCAGACCAACACCACGTCATTGGCCAGTCTGAAAACTTTCCGGAAGAACTCCCGAGATTTGTCCAAACAAATCTTGGGGATCCTGCTAGCAGTAGGGAACTCCAAGGGTATACCCATGAAGATACCCACCAGCCAAATTTGGCTGGTGGGTATCTTTGTGGGTATACCCTTGGAGTTTCCTAGCTAGCAGAGTAAGTCCGAGTCTCGTCTTTACTTGCCAGATCATGGATTCATGGGAGCCGGCCTACTAGGACTTCGTCTTGAAGCTCAAGGCTCACATTCTACCCCGTATCGCAGCCATCCACCAGGGCTCGGAACCTATTCTGGAGCACTCTGTCCCCCCAAGTGACTTGGAAGGTCTATCGCGACTAAATCACGTGCTGTTCCACAAGGAAAAAATTTACCGCCATCGCTTAATTCGCATCAACTACACCACCTACGATCTCCAACAAGAATTCGATACTGTTAGTCTCTGCAACAATCGGGACATCATGATGTTGTCCAACCTAGATATCAATCATATGTTTTGCTATGCCTGAGTGTTAGGAATTTTCCACGCTAACGTCATATATACTGGCCCCGGATCAAAGGATTTTCGATCGCAACGGATCAAATTTTTATGGGTACGATGGTTCGAAATATTACAAGACTATAGCGGAACTCTTGGGTGGGATCAACGCTCTCTGGATAAGGTTAGATTCCTTCTGATGGCCAATGAGGATGTGTTCAGGTTTGTCGACCCCGCAGACATCCTGAGGTCCTGTCACATCATCCCCTCTTTTGTGGATGGGCATCTCCACCCTGATGGTATTGCTATGTCTCGCTGTGCAGGCGACGCAGAGGATTGGAAATGCTATTATGTCAACCGGTGAGTTGTCAAAGTCAGACTCATGCAAATTGTTACTGATTATGTTTCTAGTTTCGCTGATCGTGACATGGTCATGCGCTATCATTTTGGACTTGGTATTGGACATTTATACTCCCATACATGGCCAGCACCAACAACTCCAGCACCTCAGGGACCTCGTCCAAGCAAATGTACTACGAAGAGTTGTATCAATAAAATAGGATGCCTATCAGACTCTCTGCAGTCAGCAGGCTCTGACTTCAAGTCAGTGTCATCAGGTTCAGATGGATCCGACCTCGGGTTGGATGAGGAATGTGGGGAGTCTGACTCAGAGTCCATTTTGGGAGATTATGTGGACATGGATGAGTGTGATGGTATGAATGTGGGTATTAATGAATATGAGTTCTAGCCACCATGTCTGGGATTTTAGATATGAGGTCCTAGCAATAGAAATGTTATTATGTCCATCACTTCAACAGGGTCTATGACCCACAACTTGTTTTGTTCTGGGGGGCTCTTTGGTGACGAGTAAGTGGTTGTGGCATTGTTCCAATGATCTCCAGCTCACCAGTGATCATAATGCCAATGACTGTGTCCTTGCCATTGCCTACTACATTCTCCCAATCAATCAACCCATTTAGTAAACTTTGCCACTAGTATTGCTCCCTTTGTGCATGTCAACATTATCCTTAACATCAGATGCCATACCTGCAGCACACTGATTACTTTGATATGCTCAGCCCAGAGTTGAGAACACTATTGTCATTGTTGTTGATACTAACATATGGTGGATATGAAGACATTTGGAGGGTGTATATACTTGGTCTCAGCCTTGCTCCCCCCTGCTGCAAATATGTCAGGGTGTCCACATGCTAGGCATGCCTGTATCCTTTGCATTTAGATAGTATTGTGTCCTTTTATACTCAGTAAGAGATTTGAATTAAATTTTTGATCAAACAATATCCTTTCTATCTTTCTGGCTTTCATTCACAATCAGCAGCTAACTTTATCATTCCCTGCTCACCTTCTGATGGATTATTGATCAGGCCTTGATCAAAGATTATCATAAAGATGTACTCTGGTCTATAGATCAGCATTAAGGAGAGGCTATTTAGCTTGATGATCAGCTTCTACCATGTTCCCCATGGCTGATCAGGAAAGTATCAGCCAGACATCCCAAAGTAATCCAATGATATTTTATGCCCTTCATGAGGATTAAATGATAATGCCTGATCAAGCAGTATCCTTTTCTATCTTTCTGGTTTTCAATTATAATTAGTGGCAGGGTATGTAATCTCCTCACCAATTTACTGATGTCCTTTGTTCTGAGTTTGGTCTGCATTCTGGATGGGAATGGGAGTAGGGAGTTTTGTGGTGGGGAGTTTATGCTTTCGCACAAACTGCCAGTTGATGCAGGAGATGTCTGCACTGCTGTCTATGAGGGCTCGGGTGTTGATGGTTTTCATGGTGTGCAAGGGAACTATGAGTTGTACGGGGATTTGCATGGATTTCATAGTTCTAGGGATGGTTACATTTACTCCAGCACACGTACTAGGGGAGGAGGTGGCTAGCGTTGATCTAGTCCTCCATTCTAAAAATCCTTGGTCACCACAAAAGAAATGTGGGCAACTTTGCTATCCTCGTCATCGTCCTCTAACTCCTCTAGGCATGGAAGGTCTTCCTTTTTGACCTTCTTAATTTGTGGGTGGAGAGGAAGTGGTTTGTCATTCTGGAACTTTTTACAGTCCCTGGCAGAGTGCCCCTTTTCTTGGCAGCGGAGACAATGTCTTTTGGTAAAACATCTTTTGTGTTCTTCTGGGGTAAGCTTGCTGATGTGTACTGCATCGACGTCCATCGCGTTGGGGTCTCATTCTGCCTTGGGAGCAGAGTAGGAGTGGTAGGTATAGTGGGAAGAGGAGGAGGAGGTGTAATGACTGGAGATCTCTTTAGCTCGTTTGTTCTGGGTATTGAATGTGGAGACTTTGTTGATCTATGCCTCTAGAGTTTCGGGAGTAGTTTCCATGTTGAAGATGTGTTTCATGAGGAAGTCAGGGATGCTGACTGAGTAGTATCCAATCAGGATGTTTTGATTGGTGATACCAGCGAGAGTGGACTTGTTGCAGAATTCTGTGTTGTATTCAGCGAGAGAGGGTTCCCACTTTCCTCCTTTCTGGGTGATGCGAGTGTTGGCAAGCCAGGAAATGGCTGCCTCGATGGCATCATGTTGTTTGAAGTCATTCAGGAACTTCTTGGTGAAGTCCTTCATGGTTTCAAGGTCAGGTTCATCCTTTTTGATACATTTGGCACGGAAGTTGGTAGCCCAGGTGAGGGCAGAGCCTTTGGTCATATAGGAGAGCATGAAGGTAATCTTCTTCTCATCCATGTTGTAAACCTCTTTGTTGACCAAGATATAAAAGGCTACCGAGTCGTACCATTGTCTGGCTTTGAGGAAGTCCCCATTGAAATGCTTGGGTGGGGTGAGGCAAAGTTCAACTGGTTTAGACATGGTGGGAGGTGGTTTGGTAAGTTCAGGATTGGGTTCTTCATATTTGTTGGAATCAAAGAGTTCGTCGGAGTCAAAGAGTTCATCAGTCTTGTGTACTACAGTGGGTTCAGAGAGGAGGTCAAGGGTTTGATCAAGTTGATCAGCTAGTTGTTCAGTGTAATTGGTTTCTTCAACAGAAGAAATGGGGATGTCTGTGGGTAAATCTAAGGGACAAGCAGTTTCAGGTGATTGTTTGAGTTCTGCCAGAGGCAAAGTGTCTGAGGATTCTCCTGACTTGTGTCGAGGAGTACAATGGGCACCCCACATGGGGTTGACTGAGGGTCTGTGTGAAATGGTAGGTGAACTACGTGAAGGTAGTCGCAACAAGGGAAGCTAGTTCTTTTGTTATGCTTGGTCCAGGTAGGGCAAAGCATAGCCTCAGAAGAACCTGTGAAGACTAAAGACTTGAGACTAATCAACGACAATCAACTAGGGCTAAGGGTTCTAAAGCCTGGGCGGTGTTAAGGTGCCTCAGAGTCACTAGGCAACAATTAGGTGACTAGGACTATCAATGACTAGACAACAGCTGTTGACTAGACCAAGGAACCAGGAGACAGACGGTCTGCTGGGACTAAGGTGACTGAAGAGCTAATGGCCGATCAGACTGAGGTACTGTTCACAAGACGGTGAACTGGGTACCCGGGGACTAGAGGTTCAAGGACAAGCTCCCGTTCAGAACATGGGTGGAGGCTCAAAAAGATGAGGGGCGACGAAGGGAAGATCAAGTGGATTGCTAGTCTAGAGGTACAGGAAGTACTCTGAGGAGAACTAGCTTGAGGAAAGGAAGAAAGAAGAAAGAGAAGGTTTATATACCTAAGGTATAGAAACTGGCAGAATATGAAAGATCTAATATACACAGGAAATGATAAGCGGAATGACTAAAGAAAATGCAATGGAATTGCACGGAATGTTCAAGAAAGTGAAGGAGAAACTATGATTAGGAGGTGATGATGAGTCATTGGGCCAATGACTAGGAAGAGATGAGTAATCATAGGAAAAAGAAATAACATCCAGAACTCATATGACTAAGACAAGAAAAAGAAATCGTAACATAAACCTTCTCTTTCTCCTCTTTCTTTCTCTTTCCTTAAGCTAGTTCTCCTCAGAGCTACCATCTGTATCTCTAGACTAGCAATATATCCTCTTCTCATTGTCCCTCAACTCTTTGTGAGCCCCTATCTGTGCCCTGAATGGGTAGCTTGTCCTTGTCTCTAGAACATTTGTCCTGAATCTAACTAAGACCAGTCTAAAGACCCAAGTCTACCATATTGTAGATAAGTTCATATGACCTTATAGGTGTATGTATAAGCCTAGTTGATGACCTATCTTCTAGTACCTAGTCTTAGGTTCTTTCTAAGGCTACATTTCATCCTACCTGGACCAAGTGTAACAGAGGTGTCATTTTGTAATGGCTCTTATTTTATGAAGTCACCATCAAATCTCTTGATTATTGTATGAATAGAAGGCCATGAGTAAGCACTACATTTCATATTCTCATATGTTAGGTTTGGGTTAGGGGGTATCAGTGTTAGAAGCCATTTAATGCAAAATATGCAAACATCAGGACAGTTTTTTGAGCCACTATAAGCCAGATCTCACTCACCCTTGCATTTTTGACTTATCTTGCTGTGCTCATATTCCCATGAAGTTGCAATGCAAGCTAAGTTCATATTCTCATTGTGTGATCTTCATATGCTATATAGATGGTGTCAAAGGTTATCATGTATATGATTAGTCCTTAGAAGCTTCATCAGGAAAATACACAAGCACTTTTGTTATACTTATGCACAATTATTCAACCTTATTTCTGTCTTATTTGTTAGAAGGAGATTAAGTCAGACAATACAATCCTATTTCTTGACTCATTTGTTTTTTGACTTGATCACAACTTATTACACCTGCCTCAGCTTGTGAAAATGAGTATTCCTTCCCATCCCCTGCCTTGATCCACCCTTGTTCAACTTATTCACAATTATTACAGTTTTCACAAAAATATATTATTAGTCTACTTAATACATTTGTCAGATATATTACAAATGCACATGTAACACTCAATGCCCAAGTGGTGCATGAGATGGTTACACAGTACACAGGCACAGACAGCACAGTGGTTGGAGGGCAGGAGAGACAGTACATCTAGTGAACAGGTGAGGGTAGCCTGTGGAGCAGGTGAAGAAGGCAAGTACTGGTTGCAGGAAAGCAGCACATGGGGCAAATACATGTTGAGGATGGTGTAGGCAATTGTGTCTACATGAGGGGGGCAAGAGTGGTCATGTATACATGCAGTGCACACATGTGGTTGCTGGGTAAGGGGAGCACATAAAGTAAAAGACAGTGGTAGAGTACACAGACAAGGGTAGCATGTGGGACAGGTGTACATTCAGTTGGGTAAGGAAGAGGTATGCAACAAAGACTTAGTGTGATGCCTGCCCCCCAAAAACTGCAACATGTAATGCTAGGCAATAGCAGATGAGTGTGCAAGTGGGTACAGGCATACTCAAGTGCATGTGTTCATACATGATAGCAGGCAACATGGGAGATGCAGTGCAAGTGGATGGTATCAGGGCAGGCATACATGTGTATGTATTGACATGCAGTGGTGAAAGCTTGTATATATTGGTAGATGGTGGACATTGCCAGCTGATGTTGTGACTGAAAAAACAGTGATAGCCTAGAGATGGATGCATGTGAATGGCAGGTAGGCATACACATATAACAGAGCATGTGTCAATGAGATGGGGGTGAATGTAAAGGGGACATACCATAAGAGTGTACACATGTGCATGCACCTGTTGCTGGCAAATGGGTTGGGTAAGTGGGTGGCCATTGAGTCATGTTATGATAGTCAACATTGGAGTAGAGGTGAGGAAGACATCAAATAAAGGAATGGCATACTCACTAGCTGAAATAGGACATGAGAATGTGAGGCATTGTGGAATGATCAATGAATGTTGAATATTTGAACATTGGACATTGAGGTCATACAATCATTTATTATACAAATATGTGTTTGAACTCCCACAGCTTCATACTATACAAGTATTCAAATTTCTTCAAGTCCTGTCAGTGTCTATTGTCTTCAAATCTCAACTCTTATTATCCACACCACAATAATGGTAGTGCTGTCCATGCATATCCACACCCATGACATCAACAAATATATACCAACAACAAGTCATACACAATGACATGACACAATGACAATGACACTGTATGCATGTGTATACACACTCTGTTGATAACTCCTGCACAGTTGCACCTGTATGATGGGTTACACACCTCATTGACAACACCTTTGCAGTTGCACCTACAGGATGATGTATAGACTCCACCAACAATACCCCCATGTTCACACCCACAAGATGGTGTACAAACCCCATCAACAATGCCTACATGGCCATACTAAAACAACAACTATGCATGCATGTACATGCCCCATCAATGATACATATACATACTCTGTCACAAATATCCACACAGTCACACCCAAATCACCCCCTCCACCTGAAGGGCACAATGGCAATACAATGTCACTGATGGCCTAGTGCCATCAACAACATGGTGATGATGACAGTGCAACTGGTGTGCTTCTCCAAACATGAGGGGGCATATCTGTTGTTATGAGTACTTAGTTAACATGTCAGACTTAGATAGTAATTTGATTCAATTTGTACCCTTGAGTTTCTTGTTTGACTTTTCAAAATGGACTTAGACAGCTTGTGCACACTTGTGACATTGTCTGCACTTTTTGAGCTTGAAGAAAGTGCCAAAAGGCAGACAAGGTGAAATAAGCAATGTGCTAATTTGCTGATGTTTCTTCACCACCTGTGATGTCATTTCCAATGAGCATGGTCCATTCATGGGTGATGATAGTTCTAATGAAGAGGAGGTGGGCTCATCCTCATCATCTTCTCCATCTTCATCATCTTTCTCTCATTTTACAAATATGTCTGACACTCTGGAACCTGTGATCAGTCTTTGTCATTTGAACAAGGAACACAAACTGACAGAAAAGGGGGCCACTTGGACAGCAGAGCTGGTGACCACTCATGCACATCTTAGCACACTTGCTGAGCATAGAGATACCACAATCAACCTGGAGCAAGTTAATAAAATGTGTCATGTTGAGGAAAACAAGGACATACCTTCAGTTGTTGCAAACATTGTCATTGAGGAGCAAGCTCACCTCACCCTTTGCAATGACAAGTGTCATAATCCCACTGCTCCCAACTACAATATGAGTCTTCCCCCTGTGACTTATAACAAAGAAGTTCTTTGTCCTGATCATGTCAAA
Source organism: Phylloporus gajari (assembly GCA_038090615.1). Lineage (NCBI taxonomy): Eukaryota > Fungi > Basidiomycota > Agaricomycetes > Boletales > Boletaceae > Phylloporus > Phylloporus gajari. The sequence goes on from JBBPMY010000868.1 coordinate 10,678, forward strand.
TGATTGGAAGCTATGAAAATGGAACTTCAGACTATGAAGGACATGAATGTGTACAAGGTGACAAGCTTACTGAAGGGCAGGAAAGCAATAGGTTGTCAATGGATCTTGGAATTCAAAGAGAATAACAAGAGGGGTCCATGTATAAGGTGAGATTGGTTGCTCAAGGATTTTCTCAGATTCTGGGAGTGGACTAGAGGGTGACTTTTGCTCCAGTTATCAAGCTGGCTTCTGTTTGTCTTGTTGTTTCACTTACTGCTCAGAAAAACTGGGAGTTGGACACATTCAATGCAAAATGGGCATTCTTTTAGAAAATCTTGAAGGAGGAGATTTACATGTGTCAATCTAAGGGCTTCAAGGAAGGCAATTGGCATGAGGTGGTGTGGCTCATGCTACACACCATCTATGGGCTGAAAC